>NDXB01052819.1:0-10597 GCA_002631895.1 Agapornis roseicollis
CCCCCGCCTGCTCAGCAAATGCTTTTCCAGCATGCAGCCACCCCCTTCCCTCCCTTCCTCTTGCCTTCCCCTCTGGGGAGCTGTCAGAGGAGAGGCCAGGCGGAGGAAAATGAATGGGGCTGTCTTCAGAAAGCAGCTGCAAATTCCTGGGGGATGCCCAGCCTGACCTGGCGCAGGGTCACTGCCCACGAGTGCTGTGTGCTGAGGCCTGGCCTCCCAAACCTGCCACAAAACCGAGGGCTGCCCATTCAAGGTATCCCAGATTCCAGGCCATCAAGGGCTGCCTCAGGGCCACGCAGGGCTGATGCTGTGCAGTATGGCCAGGCCAGCAGCAATCAGCAGGTACCTATCTGCACGGCTGTGCCACGGGCTGCCAAGGTTGAATGTGAGATCATGGTGCCCAAGTAAGTGCCTCAAGTGCTGCTCCTTTTGTCGCTTCAAGGAATCTTCCCCTTTCTGCGAATCCCTTCTCCCTCCACCCCTTATCTATACAGCAGCTATTTTATGTCTGCTGGAGGAATGAAATGCTGGTTTCAACCAGCCCTCTGAGCCAGGGAGAGCAGAGATGGACTCGGCACTGCACCACAGATGGGAGAAGGAGGTATATGTCCCAAGGCTACACTGTGGCTGCCAGCAGTGCCGCAATGGTTATCTGCTTGCTGACTGTCAGCAAAGCACAGAGGCCCTGAGGGAGCGGGCACACAGAGCCCAGGGCAATCGAGGAAGCTTCCTTCTAAGGAGGTGGGGCAAAGGAATACAAATAGCCTAGGAACTGGCCAGATGATCTGACCCACACCCCTCAAAACTAGCAAGACACTATTTCCAATGACTGCAGGTCCTCTTCCTAACCTAAACCTAAACCTAAACCTCTAATCCTTGAAAATATCCCTCTCCTCCTGCTTTCATTCACGTTCTACCAGTTCCGTTCTCCCCCCAGCCCTCCACATGACTTTTGGATGGGGCTGAGACTTTCAGAGGGTTTTCTTTCAGCCCAGCAGGTGATGTGCCATGCAGCACCAACCTGCCAGGGCTGTGGAGGAGGCCTGCAGCAGGAGTGAGTGCCCCTGGCACATGGCTACTGTAGCTTTCAGACTCAGTCCCACCTCAGACTGGTGCCCCCCTCTTATTTCAGATCACTGCAAAGCCGCTGCTGCCAGCAGCCTCCAGCTCACAAACAGGAAACTGGTTATTTGAATGACTCCAGAAAGTTTCACTGCTACATGTTCAGCCCACGTCCTTCCCGAGCTGCCTCGACTGTCAAGTCTCCCCTACCTATGGGCTCTCTATCATCCAAGGCTGTCTGTGCATGGGACACAACCTCTGTCACCCCCAGCTCCCCTCAAGGACAAGGGACCCATACAGCAAAGCACAGGGGTATTCCATGGTGGATTAACTACTTGTTCAGCCAACCTCTGGCTCCAGCTTTGTGAGCTCCACTGAATGGTGCTCCTGCCTTTGCCATGACAGGGACTGCAGCAATGGGCAAGTCCCCTTCTTTTGCACCCATGTCCCCAACTGGCTCCTGGAGAAGGCTGAATGATTACTCAGCTGTGGCTTTCATTTGTCCTGAGGGACACAGTAAGACCTTCTGGTGCTCTAAGACCTGCCTCCCAACCACCACTGATGCTAGACCAAAGCAGACAGATAGATCAAACAGCCATGCTTTGCCCCAGGAGACAGAGCTGTTGGTGGTGGGCTGGGGTGAGGGGAAGACAAAGAAAAGGGGATCAGCCTCAGAAGGAACTGATCAGGCTGAGGAGCTATGCACACCCTGCTCTCCTAAATGCAAACCATGCCCTTGGTAATCCCATCCACCTCTCCCCTGCTCTCCTTCCCTCTATCAGGCCACCAGTGCACACAGCCCCCTTTCTGCTCTGGAATGTGTTCTCCGAAATTTAATCTCAGCACGGGGCTCAGGCCAAATCCCCTGACAGCCCCCTCCCACTGCCTCAGAGCCCAGCAACTCTCCCCTCGCCTCCTCCTCCCACCCAGCCTGGCCTAAACATTTCATTCCTGATTAATGTAGCAGTGACAAGCCAATAGCTCTTGGCTTTAAAGCAAAGCCAGCCCTCACTTTGCACAAACATCTTCACTTCTTCATTTTCTTAAGGCTTAGCCCCAAACTCCCCCTTGCTGGGAAGACGAAGCCCTTTCCACGCCCCGGGGCTGCCACTGCCAGGGGATGGTGAGCTCATCCACACACACTTGCCCTACCAGAAACTGCCAAAGACTGCCTGGTCTTTGGGAAGGTCAGACTCACCACTGCCTAGCAAGGGTGGTCCACACAGAGCCCCCCTACCTCCAAGCAGGGCATAGGGGACGGCTCTTCCTCAGATGCACCCGAACACAGCAATTTCTCACACCTGAGCATAACATCTGGCCAAAACCAGGCACCTGTAAGAGGAGTTCCCTCACACACACACACAGGTCTCCTCGGTCTGTCACCAATGCCAGAGGGCAGCAGTGAGGAGCACATAAGCTCAGGGATAGAGGCAAAGTCCTTTACTTAGAGCTCTGGCTCAAAAACAAAGGGGCTCTTTGCTGCCACGATACTGCAACATCACAGGAAGAGGACAAAGCCCTGGGAAGGTGGAGCACACAGTGGTAATGAATACAGCTTCCTGCCCCTTACAGAGAGAAACCTTGTTATGAGTGCTTTTAGATATGCCACTGTCCTGTCCACTTCCTCGCCCGCCTTACTAAATGAGGACAGCACAGTCTCTGCCTTCAGTATCTGCATCCACCTGTTCTCCCACCATCCCTTTCCCTCACCTTGCCTTTTGGCAAGGAATCTTCCCAGTGGCACACAGAGGACCATCAGGCAATTCACACAGGTGCTCATGTGCACCTCCTCACAGCCACCAGACTAACCTTGCCTCAGTGTGAGTGTGGAGTCTGGTGCATTGGCTATGATGAACCCAGGGGCAGCACAAAAAAGTGCTGGCCTCATCACAGCACAACAGGGCAAGGGACTTCAATTTCTGTGGGTCAGAAAGGCAGTAAAACTTAGCACATGCTGACCCAGTGCTGGCAACAGCCCTGCAGCAGCCCAGGCAGTGGTTTGGCCATCAGCACTAGCAGGTACTTTTTGTTAACCTCAATCAAGAAGTTAGCAAACCAGACAAGGCAGCATGACACTCAGGAAGTCAACCATGCACACAAACCCCATTGCTCAATTATATTCTGGTCTTGCAAATACTGTCACTGCAGGACAGGTCTGCAGCCTACCACGGAGGAGGACTGCTTGGATCATGCTAGGCCACAACATGATAGCCAGTCCACAATCAAAAATGCTATAAAATGGCCTAAGCCAAAGGAGAACCCCCTTGATGTCAGCATCAATAAGTGAGCATGGATGATCTCTCAAGATGAGTGAGTGATGGCCCAAGCAATGCAGGGGATGGCAGATGATGAAAGCTACTCACTAGCTAATGTGACCACCGCAGGCACACTGGCAATGACTCCTTCAGGCACACGAGCAATGCACTGGTATCGCCCCACGGTGTGGTTGTTGAGAGCTGTGATGATGAGCTTCCCTCGCTCAATGTGAATACCCAGCACTTTGTCTGATCCAGCCAGCTCCTTCCCATTCAGTCTCCAGGTAAGGTTTACTCTGGGGGGGTCCACCACACACCCCAGGCTGACTGGGCTCCCAAGCTTTTGGACAATGGAGGCAGGTTGCACTGTGACCTGCAGAGATTCACCTGCACAGGGGGGGAAAATGGGAATAAGAAAACTCAGTGAGACTAAGCAAAAGAAAGGACAGAGTTAAAAATGGCAGTACTGGTGCATTTTGCATTGGAGACCAGAAAATGCTCTGTGTTTGAGGCACGGCTATGCTGAGCAGCATCAAGGCAGAACGTTCAAAAAACAGAACAAATGGGTAAACCCAGAGACTCACTCAGTCTGGCAAAGCAGCTAGCAGCTGCAAGGATGAGCCAAGGAATGGGGGACATGGGTCTCTTCTTTCCACGTGTCATTGCTATCCCATGCAGCGTGTCCTGGGGTGCCCAGGGAAGGGTCCCATAAGCTGCCTCAGGAGATGCTGTGGATGTGCGGCAGCAGATCCCTGTGAATGACAAGAGACGTGATGGATGAAAACCTCAGACTTCCCTCTGCTTTCCAGCCCTGCCTGCCTTCTCTGCCAACATCCCTGAACTCCCAGAGATTCACCGAGCCAGCGGCCTGGGGAGGCCACAGACACTGGTGCAAGCACTTCTCTTCTCCAGCCTCTCCCCCAGGCATGGCTGCGAGTCTCCCAAGACATTCCCATCCCCGGTTCTCGGTACAAATCTATGTGTGTGTGCACAGACACGTACTGCCCATTTCAGACTCAGCGCAGTGAATGCCTGTACTGTGCCAGCAACACACACCAGGCAATTTTCAGATCAAAACACAAACATTTCCAACAAAGTATCACTGGAGATATTCACCAAGTGTTGCTGCCACTTCTTGGCTCTGTCTGGAACATATTCTAGCCTCAACACAGAAATAAATGAGTAGCGCAAGTCCCAGGCTATGAGAAAACAGAGGTGACCCTGCAGTTTCACAGCCCTTTTCTGGACACTGGCCATGTTGCTGCTGGGCATACCTGTGTTCCAATCCAGACGGACGCCTTAGGAGTTGTAAAAGTTTTCAGGACATCTCTGTAAGGAATTATTCTGAAGGGGAGGGGGCACTTTTGCAGGAGGAAAGAAATGCCCAATTCTACGTTTGTTTAAATTCAGTGCAGTGAGCTGATGGCAGATCACTCTGACCTGGCATAATAAACCTTTATTCTAAACCAAGAGACCCAACCTATGGAAAGATTTCACACTGAGTGTTCTGCCTGAAACACAGTGCTGATTTTGAGCTGAACTACCCTGGTCTGGACAAACCACTAGGTTCATGGTCAAAAGCAGCAACAGCCTCCACAAGTCTTGAAGCCGAAGACCTGTTACAGCCTAGGCTGATGTGAAGAGAACACTCAAACAGACAAGCCAGGTCAGGGGGATCAGAGAAGTAAGTGGCTGCTCCAAGAGGCATCTCGGACATCAGAATGAATTCAGCTTCACCCAAGGGTGAAGTTCTGAAGTCAAGAATAGACTTCCCTCTCTGGACATCATAACACAGATACAGGATTGAGCTTCCTCCAGTTGAAACACTAAGAAAATGACCTGCAAGTGCCAACGGGATTTCAGAACTGCTCCTGTGGCACGCCTACATTGGCAGAAAAGAAGCCCAAGACCAAAGCAGCCATGGAAGCCAGCCCAAACAGCAGTTATGTTGCCTGCTCTCCCTGCAGATACACAACGAGCTTCTTAGCTGCAGGCACCATCCTCAAGAGCAGCTGGACTCTGCAGAGCAGTATTTCCTACTTCCACCACAAACACTGCTCAAGCAGTCACCTGTTTGAGCATATCCTTTCCATAACCATCTCAGTCAAAAAGAAAGGATAAGTCCCTTCAAGCACAGCTTCCAAACTAATTAATTCCTGAAGTAAGGACTGCCAGACTCCCCATGAGATGCTCAGCGAATTGTTCAAGGCAAGGCTGGTTACTGCTACAAATGAAGCACAGCATTTGGGGAAATCTCACCAAGCTACTCTTAAATGACTTTGCCTAGCCTCTAGAGCAGCAAAGGTGAAAGAGTGCAGTACAGGGCAACGTCAAAGGCCAGCACTGCTGAGCTCCACATGACAACAGCAAGAGTCCAGCTAGCCAGCTTGCATGCCTCTGCAAATTGGGCTGTTCCTCCAACAGCCTCACAAGCTGTCCTCTTCCCCCTGCCATGCCCCAGTGCACTGCTTGGGTGAGAAGTCCTGGAGGAGACATTCATATACAGCTGAAGAGAGGTAAGGAAAAGAATAGCCTTCTCAGAGCTGGTGCTTTCGAAAGGAAGTAACAGCAAGTAAAGCAACCTGCAGCTGGAGCTTTGCAAATGCCACAAAGAGCATCATTATGTGGCACTTTGCAGACCAACGTGAGCTCACTTGGCTGGCCTGTCTAGTGTGCTCAAGGCAGCTTTTTCCCAGGAGTCACACAGTCGTGGTTAGAATGGTCCTGAGGCCAAGATGACAAGCCCTGCTGGGAGGCAGGTAAATTAGGCCAAACTTGGCATGGCCTGATGTGGCTTCCAGGTAGCCAGGAGCATGGACAGAGCTTGGCCTTTGGGTGTCAGGCTGTGCACACTCTGAAGGCACCCAGAAAGATCAACTAGGCTCGTATTCTAGCTCCTGCAGCCCACAGCCCTGTACATGTGAAAATCCTCTGTGGAGAACCTTCAGTGACAAAGCAACAAGACAGCAACTTCCCTTCCAAGCACCTCATCCTTCCTGGCATTCACTCTTCTCCCCCAAGGAGAGAAGAGTCTTAACAATTTATCTTTGAAGAGTTTCCCCTGTCAGCCAGCACATACTGCTGTATGAAATCCTTTAGCTATTGCCTTCGAGATCATCTGAGTTACTCAAGTTCACTTCTCTGTGTAAGACAGCCACCAAAGCACTCTTCGTTATCCCACAGCCACCAATGCAAACCACCAATGACCAACCACAGCCATAGAAGTGCCTGAGGTCTGTCCATACCACACTGCTGACACTGTTGCTGATGTGCGAGTTGATGTACCACTCATCTAGAAAAGACTTTGAGGTAGTTTAGGCTTAAAACCTCACACCATCAGAGTCTACATTTTACACCAATGCAGAAGAACAATTTAGGGTAGGACTTCAAGTCTTGTTCCTCAGTGCTGGAAGCCCACAGAGCGAAGCTGAGTCATCCCCCTCTCTAGATGGGTTTGGCAGCAAGAAGGAAAAATGTTGGATGGAAAAGATCTGCTCCTTGGAGCCCATGCTGAGGGAGGCAGGGACGTTCTCAACCAGACCTCCCTGCAGCTCTGCATCGCACAGCGCTTCTGGCCAGAAGGGCAAAGCCAAGGGCGCAGAGATGGGTGATGGACCCTTCGTGAGCCTGGACCACCCAAGCACATCGATGAGATGACGAAACTGGTTGCTCCAGGTCTGTAAAAAGATGAAGGGCAATAGGTGGGGAGAAAAAAGGGGAGATCAGAAAATTCAGCTATGGTGCTGGGCAGATTGAACAGTATTGAGCAGAGACTGAAGAGAGGTGTGTTGCAACAAGTGCATGGTACCTCCCAAACCTCCAGGCAAAGTATGAGCTCTAAAGAGGGACATGTGGCCATTTCTTTCACAGCTGAGTGAAGTACAAGAAGTAAATGGACAGCATAAAAATACTGAGGAGAATGAATCAATTCCAAAACATCAATTCCAAAAGAACTGTTAGGATCCAGGGCCAGATTTCGAAATTCTCAGCTTCCACAATTGAAGCCAGATTTTCAAAAGCATTCAGTTCTCAACATGCTGAGCTCTCCTAAATAGGCAACCAACTTATTTTGATGCCTAAATGGGAACTGACCTCTTCTGAAAACGCTGCCCTTCAGCAGCCTGCAGTAGTGCAAAGCAAGGGAATTTAATAATCAGGCAGCTCTTGATCTGCCAGTGTCCTGCAAGCACCACCAGAGCAGGCTGCTAATGGGAGAGGTGGAGGCTCCAGTCACTCTGTTTGCCTTCCCAGAGGCAGTAGTCCTGGACAAGGGGCTGCTGCATGACGGGGTCCTGCTCTGCTGCCTCCTCTCCCCAAGGCACGTAAGGTACAAGATACCCCTTGCGCCGACACTTCCGCAGCCACTGACATCACCAGCCTCAACAGCTCCTGCTTATGTGGGAAAACAAAGGTTAAAGTAATTTAAAGAGCTTCAAGGGGGGAAGGGAAAGCAAAACTTATTTGTTTATTTATTTTTAATTCTTTCCTGCCAGGTTACAATAACAATTTCCTGTCGGAGCTCTGCAACCCTTTCAGACAGCCCAGTAAATCAAAGGAGGGGCCATTAGGAGAACAAACTTAACGAGAGCTTCATCAGATAGGGAGGGGTGGTGGGGGTGTAAAATCTGTCGGCTCCGCTTCCCATCACACACCTCAGCCCACCGAGGCCCCCGCGCAGCCCCAGTGTGATGGAGGGCACTGCAAAGGCAGCGGGGCAGGGAAGAAAAACCAGAGGTGAAGATATAAAAGGGAAGAAAGGCTGCATGCATGCAGGGGGGTGATAGAGCTCGAAAGGAAAAAGGGATCTGAATTAGGCACAGGCAGCAGGAGAGGTGTTTGCTGATTAGAAACTGAAGGTTTTACTGAGGAAATGCTGCTCACAGCCCCAAGCCCCCTCCTGCTTAACAAGGGCCGGCAAACCCTTGTTACTGCCACGCCGTCTGTAATTTACAAGGCTCCCAAATAGGAACCAGGCTCTGCCCCAGCTCCGGGGCAGTGCTCCTGCACCACACACCCCAGCGCAGGGGGCAGGCTGGGGGGAAGGCAGAGGCAGACTGGGAGAAGGTGAAAACCCACCGATGTACATGAGAACGGTCTGGGGGGCTGCCCGGCAGCCCGACCCTGAGCACCTCTTCCTGCAGGGGGGGAACGGTGGGATAGGGGCTGCTCTGCGCTAAGGTGAAGGCTGCAGCAGCTCAGGCCCAGCTGGGGACACCCTGGGTGACTGGAGAATCCACTGCGGCTGGTCTCCATTTCTGACAGGTCATGTAGGGACAGTGATACTCCCAGCTCTCTGTTTTATACATTCAGACTTAAGCTCTTCAGAGGCAGTAATGTCTTAGTGCAGTTAGCCAGTTTACTTTGTGTAATCACTAGTTTTTAACACAAGACAGTATTTTGTTCCTGTTGTTCCATAGAGATTAAGGCACTGAAAAAGAAGCTGTAAAGGAGTAAAAAGCCACAGTACCGTTTTGCTTTACAAATGCAGAAACCTGAGCACTAGAAGAGGAAGCCAACCTGGCCCAAGGTTATACAGTAAAGCAGTGTCAGGGCTGGAAGCTCTCTGACTGGGGCCTCCATCCCATAAGGGAAGTCATTCTTGGTCCCAAATCTTTCTCATCCTGTCTGAAAAAAAAGTCACCATACAACTCCTCTAGCTGTAAAAACACTGCCCAGGTGACACCTGAGCAGCTCAGCTGCAAAGTCCCCACATGATTCCTGGGCATGGACAGCAACCTGGGCACCCCTGACTTTCTCCAGAAACCATCAAACAGTAACATCCCACAGGGCAAAATTGACCTCCACCAACCCCCATCCTCACTCCGAAGTATTAATTTCACACTGTTAACTTATACTCACTCTCTCTGAAAAGGTTTGGAAAAGGAGAGGTTTGCAGCAGGAGAAACGTTCCCCCTCCCATGTAACAGCACAGGCATACTAAGAAGATGGAGGTGTGGATAGGAGAGGCAGGAGCTGACTGGGAAGTGGGTGGTGTCAGGAGGGGGCAGAGAGAGGCAGCATCCAACGTTACACCACCGTGCTTAAAGTCAAGGAGGTAGCAGAGTGTATGTACAAACAGGGATAAAAGCTTGCCTGCTTCCCTCTATAGCACTGAAAGCTCCTGACATAAGAGTGCATTAGCTCTGTTAACATAGCCCTTGATTAACTCTGTGAGGACAAACACACACACACCCCCTTTTTAAAGTGATTAGGCAAAGAAGAGTCTCTTACTGGCTACTTGTGAGCTCAGCCAGTCCATCAAGAAGCCACAACTGAGAAAGCCTGCGATAAACTCATGCTCATAGTTGGAAGAAGCAAAAATAGAGAGCAAAACCTGGCAGGGCACCACCACCATGCAGATGAGTGAGCTTGCCTGTAAACAAGGGTGACCTTACAAAAGAACTGCAGATTTTCTGCAGGCAAGTCCTGAGCAGCTCAGTAGTGACATCTCTCCAAAAAATACACTGAACTTGCAGGTGAAACAGCAATTCTTCCCTGAATGGAACTGCTCATGAAAACCAAACCAGCAAGGAACCAAGCAAAACATGCTCTGATCTTTGTGACTCTGTTTTTGTCTCCCTCAAGATGAAGCTGCTGCCCTGGGCAGCCCCTTTCCACAACAGCCTGTGGTATTACCAGGGAGGGAGCTGAGCATGCTGGCTTCGAATTAGCAACAGGATGCAAAGCCTGCTCATGGCCTGTCTGACTTCAGCTCGTACCCCTGCAGCCCCAGTGCCTGCAGATTCTGGCACCTCTCCATGTGACAGCTCCTCTGAAACAAGCACCACTCTCCAGCTGGCATTGATCAGGCTGACTTTGTTGGGCCTCAGTGAACCCCTTCAGGTTGCCATTCCTCAGCCAGCGAGCGTGAGGGGGCTTGAAGAACAAAATGCCATCCTCATGCTGGCCACGAGCTCCCAGTGTCATCCCGGTGGTGGCACGACAGCGAGTGTGGTTTGCCTTGGGCAATGCCTGCGGCATGGTTGTCCCAGAGTGGCTGGAGCTGTCAGCCTGAGACAGCCCTGCTGCAGGCAAGACAGGGATGCAAGGATGGCCTTGCCCCATGAGCTACACCTCCCTTTTTCTGCAGCTAACAGAAGAGGAGCCCTATGCTAAACCAGAGTGTATACACCGGCTTTTGCTGCCCCTTGGCATGCCTTGAAAACAGCTCCAGCCCTTGAAAGCACAAGGCTAAAGCATAAGAAAGAAAGAAAACTCACGTCCTTTCTTCAATATCATGCTCCCCCCATGCCCTAGACACTTAATTTCCCTCCTTCCCC
>NDXB01052820.1:0-10203 GCA_002631895.1 Agapornis roseicollis
AGGAACTTCCCCTGATTGCCATGATTTTTCAAATATGATGGACAGTGGCTTAGGAACTTCATTTGCCAGGTCCTTCAGGATCTGCAGATGGATTTCATTAGGTCCCATGGACTTGTGCACTTTCAGGTTCTTAAAATCTTTTTATTTTATTGCTTCAAGACTAGCAGCACTTCATCAGCACTGCATGGGTCATTGTTACTGTGGGTTGTTCTGCAAAATAGTGTGATGTTTAAATGCAGCCTATTACAATGCTTCATGGTGGTACTGGCTGACCCGCTGTAATTAATCTGACAGCCATCACAGGCCCTGTGTGCACACAGCATGCACCCTAATCAGGATGGATGGGGCTACCATCTATACTGAGAACTCCCACAGGTCTGTGGGAGCTGCTGGCCTAACAAAGTGCTTTTTGAATGGCTGTTGCTATTGAAATCTGGCCTTTCAGCATGCAGGCTGTCCTGCTTTTTCACAGGGAGGCTGCTACATTTGCTCAGATATGTCCAAATAGCTTAACCATTCTTTCTGAGACTCAGTTTATCTCCTTTGTGCTGTTCACCCTAACAATGGCTTGCAAACATATCATGTTAGTGTATTGCTTATATGAACTTGCACTGTTTCTTCCAACTGTTTCCATTCTTATGTTCTTCTGTGCTTCTATGTGTTTGCCAGACTAAGAAAGAATGTGAGACAGGTTCCCTTCATGACATTTATATCTCAACAAGGGAAACACCATGTGATTTCCAGTTCACTGATCCAGGCCAAACAAAGTGAGATAATTTGGTTTAAACCGTGGGATCTTCCTGTTTATAGCCAAGTGGAGTCATTGCTCCTGGCAGGTCACGCACTGTAAATGGATGCTTAAGAGCAAGCCGTATTTGTGGTGCTGAGATTGCAGAGGCTTCTTTTTATTTAACCTTTTAGGAAGCAAATAGAGACAGCAGGACAGTGAGATTCTAGGCATTGATCTAAATTGTTACTAAATGAGGTTCTTTTCAAGCTGCCAGTGCATGGGATGAATGCTTTCCCAGTCTAACAATTAACCTTTAAAAGGCAGAATATAATTTCTGCCTTACCTCTTTGTGTGATAAAAAGTCTAACCTGTTGGGAATATGCACATCTGTTTCTACTAACCAGTTTCACAACAACAGGAGCATCTCACCATGTTGGCAAAGGTGTTCCAGAATAGGCATTGCAATTTATTCTCACAGGCACTGTCTACTCAAACACTGTGTCTTACTCTGATTTACAGTGGTACATTTCCAGCAATGATTGGGAACTCGGACTCTGGATATGGGGTTAGATTCTTTCAAAGGGAAAAATCCAGTATCTGAAAGGGGCCTGGAAGGATTCTGGAGAGGGACTCTTCACTAGGGACTGTAATGATAGGAGAAGGGGTTACTGGTTTAAACTTCATCAGGTGAAGTTTAGATTGGATATAAGGAAAAAGTTCCTTACTGTAAGGGTGATGAGGCGCTGGAATGGGTTGCCCAGGGAGGTTGTGAATGCTTCATCCCTTGTGGTGTTCCAGGACAGGTTGGACAGAGCCTTGGGTGACATGGTTTAGTGTGAGGGTTCCCTGCTCATGGCGGGGGGTTTGGAACTAGATGATCTTAAGGTCCTTTCCAACTCTAACTATTCTATGAGTCTACGGATTATGTTTTAGTATCAATATCTAATTGAACAGCTGCCAAACCCCCTTGGCTTGTTTGGGAGTTAGTTATATTTGGTGCAGTTTGAATCCGTGTAGCCAAAGAAACTAGATGGAGAGAATGAGGAAAATAATGGAGCAGGTTTGCACAGAAAAACAGACAGAAAGAAGTGATAGCAACAGAATCTCATCTTTTTACTCTCCTTCCTTGTCATAACCTGGAAATCCCTCTTTAGAAAGTTGCTTTTCCAGCTTGATATTTAAAATAAGATGATTCAAAACTTACACTCCTGCTTTAAGTCAGTTTTTAATTCCTGAGGACTTCTACTCATGATAAGACACTGGTCTAAACAGACCTTTGGACTGAGACAGTAGATTTATCTTTGTGAACATGGATTTTGCTATAGGTTTATGGCTGCCCATGGCAGGTTTTCCTTGTACTTTCATCCAAAGCAGTCGGTCACTTTTGCTGGTATCAGGGAATAAGAAGAGGTAGATAGACAGTGTGACATTTCCTACATTCTGGGCACCTATGGAAAAACCTTACTTGAATTGCACTGCCCCCCTGAGCCAGAAATTATATTTTCTGAAAACAGTGTTGTGTCATCAGTGTGGTTAGTTGAGTTTCATGATGGTGACAGGAGAGCACCAACCCACATCTGGGTTTTAATTTCTCATTTTCCAGCATTAAATGTCAAAAAAATAATTAGCATTTCTTTAGTGTGCTGTTGTGCTCTTGTTGATGCTACAGATTTATAAGAATGCCACCTCTCTTTGTTAGTTTTGAAGAAAAAATACTAGTTCTCCCTTACTTCCATGGAAATTACACCTGCTTTAAAAACAGTCTCATTCAGAAAGTGCAAGAGTGGCTCACTGAGTAAAGAACTTCTAGGCTCTGAATAAAGAAGTCATGGGTTTGCCCACAGTATGGTGGTTGTGGGACATTATCATTGGGAAGATTTGTGACAGAGTATCCGTCAGTGTTACATCCGCTTGCTTCCTATGGGACAGATGTTCACACCACCAGAATCCCACCTAGCACTGACTGAAGTTACTGTTGTCAGACCATCAGAAAAAAACCCCAGTTCCTGGGTGACTGTGGTAGCTTTTCCCTGAACCACTGCGTGCTTTGGGAAGTGGGGAGGTGAGAACAAAATAGAGCAGATCTGCATTGTTCAGTGAGGCAAGTGCTTCTAGCAATCCTAACTCTGGAAGCAGAAGCAAGATGCTGATGTCAAGGGAGTGTGAGAAAGAAGCTAGTGAGGTGTATTCATTGCTTGTTCAAGTTTTTCAGATATTGGGCTTCTCTCTCTCAAAGCTATTGGTAGATGCTCAGAGGTTGCAGAGGGTTGGGGATTTAGTTCAAGGCCATTATTTAATCTGTATTAAGTTTATTACTGTAATATTTGAGATTCTCTATGCTCAGATGAAGGATGCTGAAAAAATCCTGTTTCAGGCTCCAAGGTAGTATCTCAAAATGGTGTTCTGCTGTGCTGTTCTCTATACATGGTTATGGTTATGGTTGATGTTTGAGCTTTTCTTTGCATTGCTTTAATATATAGCATATCCATTACTTAATATATAATGAAGGCAGAGTAATTCATTGTATAAGGCTATCAAGAGAACAGTTTCCATCTTAATGGAAATTACAAGATTAAAATTAAGAACTGTACCAAATAACCAGTAAATTTAAATTAGCAATTCAGGACAGCTAGGTCACTGTGAACAATCAACACTGTCTGGAATGCTGTTCAGGCTGGTCTCTCCCTCTCTGCTGCAAAGTCATTTGACCCACCTTAATTCTCTGAACCATTTCTGCTGCCAGGTGAGGTTCATACTTAAACAAAAAGATTTCCTTCAAGTGGAACCTCTATTTCATTACATCACAATTTTCATATAGCATAGCTCTTGTGAATGAGTGTTGTCACCTGACTAGGGTGGGTTTTTTAGATGAGAATAGAATGGAGAGCAGCAAAAAAGCACTGGTCAGGACAAGTCATTTTGGTGTCTTGAAAAAATGCAGTTCTGTGTTCATCCATGCAAGAATGTCTGACACTTGCTGTGTTGCAGGAAATATTGGCTCCGAACTTTCCTACACTGATGTTGGTGTGTTCATCTCTTCTGATAGTGGAAATTCCTGGAGACAGGTACGTTTTGCAGAGCCAAGGAAAACATGGAGCGTCTTCTGAGTCTTCCCTGTAGAGTGGAATACTCATTTAGCACCTGATTTGTTTGCAGATCTTCGAGGAGGAGTACAACGTTTGGTTTCTGGACTGGGGAGGGGCACTAGTGGCCTTGAAACACACATCAGTGCCCATCCGGCACATGTGGTAAGGAAACTTATTATTTGAGGTGTTTTCCTGATGGAGATAGGCTGACAGTTGTGGTAGCATCTATTGCACCACCTCGTCAACATCTGCTAGTGTTCATAAAATGAGTAAATGTGATAATTCTAATTTGCATTTTACCATCATTTTGGTTTTCTTGATTAATATAATTATTATGCCATTTTATAAATGTAATGGCTATATACATAATCACACAGATATATTAATTACTCTTTGTGCTAGTAATGTACTATGAGACTTCAGATGGGATTTCTTTCACACAGACACATATATACTGAGTAAGAAATCATCCTTTGTATTTCTGAGAGGATGTGTCCCTCTGTTCTGCCTTGTTTATTATTAAACTGGTTAGAGACTTAAAGGGAGGGAGGGGAAAGCAAAGCAGGTGTTGATAAGACAACAGAGATATGACAATAGAGATATGTTGCTAATGTTGCTCTCTCCTATAGGTTTTTACTATCAATTTCCAGAGATACAGTGGTGGCAACTGAATAGATTTGGAGCTGGAACAGGGCAAAGTGTTTACTCAGCTGAAGATACCATTTTTCTATAAATAGCTTATAACAGTCTAAGCACTAAAGATACTGCCCAAAATTATCCTTTCCTTTGACTTTGCCCCTCTCAGTCCTGGCACCAGATAAGCATTGGAGAGAGGCATTCTGAAATTCAGAACTAACCTTGTTTACAGAAAATGTGTGTATTAGCATCATCTTCAGTCTCTGGTCTTGAGTGAAAGAAAGACATGGCTAATAGACTGACCTACCCAACTTCTATGTTGTTTAGAAGTGAATTAGTTAGAAATAGCCTTCGGAGACAAGATTTGTGTTCCTGTCTGCAAGACGGAGTCCTCTCACAGTTTGATGGTGCTAAGCACATGCTTGTCTCATGCTTTTCATGCAGAACAGGAAGAGTGGCCTGCAGTCAAATAGAAAAAGAAAGCAATAGTGTTTGGCAGCAGTGATGAGGTGTTAAGGTCTCCTCTACCTGAGTCATTATGATACAAAACCCTTCAGTTAAATTACAGTCATTCAGAAGCTGGAGATTTTAAGACAGGCTGACCACAAGCTAATGTTCCACAGATGTGCCTTAAGAACATTAATGGCTACTTTCTCAATATGAAAAGCTTCTGGACTTTATATTCCTGACCTGACAGATAACTTTTGGGTGGCTGTAACATAGATTTCTATTAAAGTTTAAATGTGTTGCATTTAATCACATTTGATGACCACCTGAGCTAAAGAAATGCTTTAGTTTTGGTGTGATAATAGATTATTAACACAGGATGTATTGGCTCATATTCCTAAAGCTTCGTAAGTTTTCTAGGATAGGGGAACCAAATGTTCTTTAAGAGATTTTTGCCTTTGTGCCCTTACAAGCAAGCTATAACTTAGCATGTACTATGTCAGGGCCAGGAGTTAGCCTAGGCCAGTGTTCGCTTGCCAAAAGCTTTCATAAGTGGACATATAAAGGAGAGTAGTAACAGGGCAGACCCATAATGATGCTTCCAGCAGACTCCAGCTGTCTGTGGTTAGCGTATGTTGTGTGACTAGAATCATTTGTCTCTGGCAGGTAACTCAGTGATTGTGACTATACCTGATGTGCCACAGGACCATGTCAAAATGTTTAGACCAAGCCAGGTATGAGCCAAGACAGAAAAGTGTGTTAGCCAAGGGTAGGTGTCACCGGCAGTAGGTACTTTGGGCTGCAGCAAGTTGAGCTCTGAAAGAGTAAAAAGATAGCCACTTATTGAAAGAGCTGTATTAACTGTTTATTACTGTATTATTCAACCCAGGTGTGACTGTTTTAATTATGTCTTACCTTATGAAGGCCCTTTGGACATAAAAAGCATGTTAGATGCAAGTGCCTGTGCTGGGGAAAATTTGGTTACAGGCTGGCTTTCCACAGGAGCTAAGAACCCGGTTCACCTTAGTTTGCATTGCAGAGATTCCTTTCAGATGTTCTGCCTAGCCACTAAATCTCATGAAATGTCATGTGCGGTACTATGAGCGCTCCACCCACTCCATTAAATGAGGAGTGATTTAGAGCTGTTATTAACAAGCTCCAATAGGTTTCCTCCAAAATTGTACCCGTAGGGACTTTGGAATTTGCTTCATATTGCCTCAGTAGGCACCTGTTTCATGGGCAGGAGTGGAATAGATTAAAGGGTACATGTATATCCATTAGTTCTCAGGCTGACATTGTACAATAAGTTTCATCCTGGAGAAAAGAGGGCTGGATAATTGAAAAGCCAAGAGAACTTTAGCTACACTAATGAAGCATGCTGTTCCCCAGAAATTGAAATGCTATTTAGATAGATAAGCATGCAGGAAGAACAGCATACAAATGCACAGGTGTGTGGGAAGATACATACATTTAAATAAGTAGATTTAAGGCAGATAAGCTTTTTTATGCTGTTGTACTCCCAGCTTTCTGCCTTCAGTCTATAGTCAGCTTCCTATTCTGGCATATGTGCACTGAGAGTCAGGTGAAGGTGTTTTTCTAGGAGCAGTGAGAGGCAGATGCTTAGGAAATAGTGATTGCAAGCCTTGGTTTTCTGCACTAGAGGTCTGAGGTTGGTGTAACCCATTGTAATAAGTATTACACTGGCCTCCTGGTCCTTTGGTGGCATTAGGTGTCCCTGATGAGACTTGGGGTGGGAGAATTCAGCTTCCAGCAAGACCCTCTCAGACAAATCCAGGTGCTCAGGTGCATGTGTGTGAACACTTTTCTTGCCTGGAAAATAAGGCAAACTTTTTTTCTTATTTCACTTTAAAATGAGCAGTGTTTCCTGCTGTTTAAATATGAAGCCTGTGCTATGACTGTCTGTTGGTAATGCCCATTGGTAGCAATCTGTGAACTTTCACAGCCAGGGTACCATGCAGAATTACAGAGAACTCTGTAATGGCCCTGCTGGGAGAAGATCAAATAATTTTATAGCTAATCAACCTTTGTGCTTCTCTGTTCATTATTTGCTGGTATAATTTGGAGCTGAAATCCTGTGCAGAAATTGTGCAGGAATGGTTATGAGAAACGTCTGGAGGCAGAGAGAAACGCAATTGTTTTCAGAACTGCTGATGGGCATCCAGCCTGCAGGTTGCCTGCCTTTCCTGCTGCAGTAACAGCTGGGTGTGTACACCCTCCTCTGGCAGTTTTCTGCACAGTTGTGGCACAGGCTAGCATGGTGACCTGAGCTGGTGGCAAACCAAGGTCCACGGGGCAGCACAATAGGAGTAGGGACCATCCCACTGCCCCAGCTAGAAGTAGAGCAGCCAGTGGCAGCCCCAACTCTGGGTGTCAGGCGACTCATTGGGGACAGGAATGGGCTGGGGCCAGGGACATCATCTTGTGTCAGGCTGATGTGCTATCTAATTCAACCAAAACCCTGTCAGCTGGATTAGGACACATGTGCTCTTTGATAAAAACAGGAAGTAAGCCACATGGTGATTGTGGGTATGGACAGATGATCAAAAGCCACTGAATTATTCTGACTTGTCACTGACAATGCAAACAGATTCCAAGGGAAATGCTTTAATTTTAATCAGCATGCAACTTTGCTTGATGATAAGCAGTGAGTATCCAGGCTAACCATTGATTGTGGCTCAGTTTGGCTTCCTTCCTCCCTCCACCTCCTTGTAGAATGGAGAGCACCTCTGAAATGGCATACAAGGAAGTATTAATAGTGTTAGAGTGATTGTAGTTAATGCCATATGGCATTGATACGCACACAGATTGAAATATCCCATGGTGTTGACAGCAATTTTCATGCATTCAGGACAGGACTACTTATGCTCTGAGAGATGCCTCATGCCAGGTGCTATTGAAGATCCAGAAACAGAACTTGCAATGCCCCTTGATCCATTGAGGTCTGATGTACAGCTGGATCAAATATACCTGTGTCCTTATTGGCAGTGTTTATACTTTCTAAGGCTTTGCTCTTTGAAGGTACACCAAGAGCATGAATTACTGGTCTGGAAAATGGCAAAGACTGGTGGGTGCTTGTCTATAAATCTAGCTGCTGGAGCTTGCAGACCTTATACAGCCTTTAATTGCTGCAGTTGCACTAAAGTTTTCAATGTGTATAAATCTTGTCTGCTTCTATCCTAGGATGAGTTTTGATGAGGGAAGATCATGGAGTAAATATAGTTTCACATCAACACCACTTTTTGTGGATGGATCCCTTGTAGACCCTGGCATAGAGACCCAGATAATGACGTAAGTATAGCAACTCTTAACTTCTTTAAAATGTGATGGCAGAAGGGAGTGCATGGAAATCCGCAAGTGCATGGTAAGCCTCATGGTATGCAGTGCAGCATTGTGTAGTTACATATGTGGTGTTGCATGAAGGTTTGGTGCTGTTTGTGGGTTTTGCTGATGATCACAGACCCAGGCGGAGTATCCATGTATCATGTGGCAAACAGATGATGGAGCCAAACTCTACCCAGGTGGGGGTATAACAAGGTCCCAGGCTGTATCTTGTGAGTTCAAATAAGACAGTAGGTAACTCTCTGGGGAGTGTTGTAGCCCTAATTACTTTACAGAGAAGTTGTGGTATCACCATCCCTGGAATTTTTCAGGCTTTGACTAGATGAAGCCACCTCTGCCCTGATCTATATTTGGTGACTGTGTTCTGGAGTAAGTCTGTAGTTTTCTGAAAGAGAATGTAGGAAGTGAGTTATCTTGCTGAATATTGTGTATCAGCTTTGTTGAGAGCTGACTCTTGAAATCTCTGCAGGTGTATCATTATTATTGCTATTGTTATTTAGTGTTGGTTTTATTATTACAGTCATCATTAACAATTTTAAAAACTATTCTTAATAGTCTGTATTCTGCCATATAGAGACATTTCACATGACACTTGTAATAAATGTTTCAGAGAAATTCCTATTCACAATGTTAAAGAAACTGAGGAGGAAAAATCCTATTTATAAAGCCTGTTTGCAAACCATTTCTGTGCAGATCACTTAGGTATTTCTTGCAATGAGCATTTTAGTGAACTCATTTATAAGGGCAGTGTAGGATCATAATGAGCTTGTGGAAGCTTTGCCTGAGAAGAAATCAATGCCTTTCTGGCCATCCTTTGAACCAAGGCAACACATGGTGGTTGGAGGTACATGGAGTTTGTGTTTGCAGGTAGAAATCCCAATGATTTCAAGAAGCTGATGAGAGGAGCACAATGATTTGGTATTAGTGTCCCTTGGCTGACAATGGGATCAATGAGAGCTCTTTGAGTAGAAGCAGGGCTGAGGCAGTCACCAAGACTGTGTTCATATTTGTGATCTGTCAAAATGGGTAAATTAGTGGCTTTTAAAGATTTCTCTTTCATCCTGGAAAATGCAAAATGTTTCATTGAGTGGTGTCAGGTTATTCCTATTAGGAACACTTTTTTCCATTGATTTGTATAAAGTGGTCTGTGTT
Source organism: Agapornis roseicollis (assembly GCA_002631895.1). NCBI lineage: Eukaryota > Metazoa > Chordata > Aves > Psittaciformes > Psittacidae > Agapornis > Agapornis roseicollis. The sequence goes on from NDXB01052820.1 coordinate 9,412, forward strand.
CAACTACTTCAAGCACTAATATTCACAGGGCAATGTGTATACTCCAACTATTATTAACATATTGTGTTGTTAGCAACATTATTATAATGCAATCTTATTAAAATCAGTACATCAGTAAAATGACTATTCCTATAAGGGGCTCTCTGGGCTGTAGGAAGCAGCAACAGTTTTCACACAGAATTTCATACCACTTCATGACTATTCTCTGAGCAGTTGCAGTATCTGTCTAAATGAGCATCGTAGGTTTTTCAGATCTTCTGTATACTGTGTTGTGTATAAATGTCCTAAAAAAGTCATAAAGAGCTTACCAGTAAAATCTGTAGATTTGCATGTAGGGGCATTTTATGATTCTGAGTATCTTGGTGTACTTGGAGTTGCAACCTGCTTTAATGGGAAGTTGGACAAGATGTCTTACAGAGGTCTGATTCACTCTATTTAATGATAGCTGTAAGGGTGCAAGAATTAAGTATTTCCTTACAAGCATAGCTGAGTGGGCTGTGCTATAAATGTAGTTTTGTGACACACAGGGAAGTACTATGAGACTGTGTGAGCTCGTCTAGCTTGGAGCTACTGACTGAACAAGGTGAATCTGCTCAAATTTTGGTAACAAATTGCAGTGTTTGGTGCAGGTATAAGGAAAATAGCTATAGCAAACAAAGGGTCCTGCAGGATGATTCAGAGCAGTCCTGCGGAGAAGGACTTGGGGGTGGTGGTCAATGAGAACATGAGCATGAGCCAAATGCAGTGTGCGCTTGCAGCCCAGAAAGCAACCGTATCCTGGGCTGCATCCAA
>NDXB01052821.1:0-10891 GCA_002631895.1 Agapornis roseicollis
ATAAAATGGCTGTTAGTATCCTGAGCCATGCTTGTAAATCCAGCCCCAAGGCTGTTGCTTATTTTTTATTCCAAGTTAGTGTTTTTAACCACTTGCTCCTTCTCTCCAGGATTTTCTAAAAATAGTAGGAATAATAACACACAGGGGAAAAAAACACAAGATCCAAAGACCAAATCAGGCAGACCCAGCAGCACACAAATGATCACTCTCTCCCCTGACTGTATGGCAGGCTGTTATCAGTGTCGGTCTAATTCCCCCTCTCTGCTCTTGTGATATCAGCTAAACAAAAGGAGCCAAGTGAATCCCTGGTGTCACCCTGAGGAAGCTGTGTGAGCCACCTCGGGCATGGTTTTGCCCAGTGCATTTACCAGTGCAGTACATCATGTGCTAATGTGTGGGCATCTCCCTGAGTGGATCTGCACCTGCTCTGTGGTCTAGACCAAGTATCTGTCTGTCACTGCATTTCTCTACTTGTCTGTTGGACTCCTATAAAATATATTCTTGCCTCTTTTGTTTAACCTTTGTCTTCCAGTTTTTGTCTGCCTTGTGAGTTCTGCCTAATTAGGAAACTTTCAAATTCCCTTGAGGCCTTGAGTTTTCTCATGCAGAATTTGGAATTAGTGCATTTTTCTGGCTAGTTTTCAGGGCTGTGTTCATGCTTTTTAAGTGCTAAAATAACAATTAACAATACTTTGCACTTCCATACATTCATTTTTTTTCCCCTCTGGGGATCTCAAAGTACTTTATAAGCAGCTGTTAATTAAGATTCAACATTATAAGGGGAGGAATGTATAGGGACACATTTCTTTTCCACTATGCAGCCATCCCTGCGATGGATGGCAATAACTGGTTCAAGAGAGTTAATGCAACATATCAAGGACCAGACAGTAGGTTTTAGGCTGGAAAGTAAAACCAATACAATATCCAGTTGAATGTGCAAAGAGGAATCATAGAATCAGAATGAAATTACACAAACGAATTTTAACTAGGAGTCCAGGGTCAGTCTTCCTCCCACCCGAGGCCAAAAAACACAGTTTCACAGCTTGCACAGAAGCAACTAGCCCTGATAACGGACTTAAACAGAGCACTTCGGCCTTGCTGCTCCCCAAGTATCTTGCTGGGACTCAGGCTTGATCCTAAATCAAGAGGAAATAGTGCCATCTACTGAACCATTAGCCCCACCAACCACCAGTGCGGGGGGCTGATTTCACAGCCAGAGGCATTAGTGATACCCATGCCCAGCATGTTTTCTAAGTGGTATATATACAACACATATACAGAGACAGACAGCAGAAGAGTCAATATGCCAGAAAATGTTCAAACTTGGGTTTGTGTAATTATACTACTTTTTTTATTATGCTGGCATGAAAAGACCTGAGAATAGACTGAAGCACCAGCTGGAAGCTGTGTATTTCAAGGCCTTACGGTAGCTAGCAGTCATGTCTTGTCTTTGCTCCCATAGTCTGCAGAATATTAATGAAGGAAAGGGTATTTATTATTTTCAACACTCCTTCTCCCTACAAGGATAGTATTAATGATGTAAGGAAGTAAACAATTCACTGAGACACAGAGCCTAAGTTAATTTCCGAGAATCTATCCTCACATAATCTAGGAACTGGAACATTGGAGAACGGTGTGCATAATATGAACACAGACTACACTGTGGCTTAAAAAATTAGACATTAGTCCAGTTCATCAAAAATACTCCTTTTCAACAGTTGTGTATTTGAACGTTGACAACTTAATACATGCAGGTTTAGTCTGAACCTTGCCCAGGCTCTTTGCTGCAATTACTGGTGCAGGTGGTGTGGTTCAGAACTGCCCATCCCAAAGCAACCCAAGTCTAGGCAAAGAGGCACCTACACCCTGCCTCAGTTTCCAGATGAGTCAAGACTTCTTCTGATACCACCAAGGTATCTCTATTGCTGTTAAGGCTGCAGCATGCTGAGGCATCTTTAGTGTTACAGTTTAGCATCTCAGGACAAAAACCAGAAGAAAGCCATGGCAAAACCCAGCACTGCTCTTGCATGCTCGATGAGTGCCTGGCTGCTGGCTGCTGCTCAGTTCCCTTCTGCTTGCTGTCTCTTCCCTGTGGCTCTTGACAGCCTGGCTGTACCATGGCTTGGCTTGAAAAGAAGAGCTGGAAACTGCTTCTGTCCAGGATACAGGGTGGTTTGCTGATCAGAGCACTCTGGAAATCTGGGAAATAGGAGAACATTTCTACTTCCATTAGAGAAAAGGTGAGAGTTAAATATTCCCAATTCTAAATCAGTCCTCTAACTACTGTAAATAGTTCAAAATATAAGAAATGGCACATCCAGCGCTAGGCTCCTGCCTTCAGAAAAGGGTGATGAAACAGATTTCAAAGGTGTGAAAATAACATTTCCAGTGGTTCCTGTGTACATTCCTTACACCTCACAAGTAAGGAGGACAGGAGCAACCTTTGCAAGACTTTATAGTTGCTTATGCCTTTGCATTGTCTGGCAAAGAGATTTAGGTAGCTGTATTCACTCAAAATTTCAGCCACGCAGGCAAATTAGACCAATTGGTTTAGGCCACTGGCAGTGGTCCTCATTACACCTTTGTGGTAACCCATTAGGTCTTTCCATGCAGTGCCAGGCAGACCAGCCCTCACTGCTCTGCAAAATCCAGGCAGGATGCATCAGGATCAGCTCTCAGCAGAAAGTTGTGTTTGTTAAAAGCACAACACCAGCTCAAGGCTGACGCTTACTACAGGTGAAATTAATTCTAGAAAGAGAATATTTAGAAGAAGAGTTTAGGGAAAGCTGAGAGACACCAGTGTGAGGCAAGACTGCTTTTCTAGGTTCTCTCTAGGCTACCGGACTATCTGCCCAAACGTTTTGTGAGTGGAATGGGAGATGCTGGATCAGGTGAAAGAGGGCAGGAACAGGCCTGGGAAGGAAAACAGGACTTGCTTCTCTAGTTCTTGCTGAGGAAGGGGAGAGGTGGGAGCTGACCCCAGAGTAGTAATTGTTGTCTCCTACAGCGTCTGCCAGCAGCTGTGCAGATAGAGACTGGCCACACTGGGAACTGGGGCAGCACTATGCCACATACCTTGTCTGAGCAAGGCAGTCTGCTAGTCCCTGCTAGTGCAGGAACCACCAACTGTGCCTGTCTGTAAAGGCAACCCTGGAGGAATGAGGACAGAGGGGCAACTTTCTATCCTGGTGGACAATTTTTCCTGAAAGCTCTGTGCTACTGCAGAGGTTCATCTGCCTGGAGTCTTACGGAGATATGGAACCTTCCTAAGGAAGCTTCACTGCACACTGTGGCAGCTATCCTTTTCAACCACCACTGTCCGAGCTTGTGTTATTGACCTGTTGGGAAAGAAAGTCAATTTTTTTCTGAAAGAGAATGGCTGGTTTCATTTTCTTATATATGAATCCACATTTGATTGCAAGCTGTTTGAACATGGTACTGAGCACAGAGGCCCTAATCCTCACCAAAGCCCCTGGGTGCGCCTTCACTATGGGAACAAATAAAAACAGTGATTGCATTAGGTATCCATTCATCAAACCTGGGTACCATCTAAGAATGCTGCTTCTTACTGTCCCCCTGTAGTGCATTACCTTCCAAACAAAAATAATTTCAAATAATAATTTAAATTTCAGGTTGCTCAAAGCCAAACACTCTTAAGGGTAGGCTGTCACCTTTCTAGCACCAATTAATGTATTGATAAAGCTTCTGGAGTAGTGACATTAACAGCATCTTCTTACAAAGATACCTGCAGGTAATATCAACCCAATTACTATTGAATCTGCAGTGGGGGAACTGGTGAGCCTGCCTTAACAGAATTACAACAGAATTACCAAGACACATTGAATTATTTCTACCGATATGGAAACTTATCTAAGAGCAAAGCGCTGAGTGAGACATATTTGTCTTTGTTGAGCAAAGCTGAAGCACAGATGTTCCCCAGGCCATTCTTGCCCATGTTGGTGATATATTCAGAGCTTTGGATGTTTCTAGTACATGCATTCTTAACCATGTTCCCTCTGCTGTCCTTACTGATTTTGATTAAAGGAACAGACCCTTAAAGCAAAGAGAAAACCACCACAGAAACGTGTTTTGTATCTGAAGCAGCACAGCCAGGAAAGAGGCTTAGCACCAAGGTGGGCCATCAAAAGAAGATGCTTTTACCAAGGTATGGCCTGGCACAGGCCATTCATCCACTTTCATTCCTGTAGCAAAACCCAGTGGCCAAAACAGTGTTTAATGTCCTCTGGACTTACCCCAAACAATTCAGAGATGTTATATTCCGGGTGAGGAGAATGTGATCTGACAGGAACAGCCACAGGGCATTTCAGTGTAAACAAAAGGAAAGGATGCTTGATGAGAAAATTGGGGTGTGTCCATATCGGGTATGTGGCAAAAGCTTTCACTCTTTCAAAAATTGAGTGTATCTTTTAAACAGATATATTAAAATCCTAATGTGCTGCAGCCATGCTCTGTCACTTTTTCACTTAATCCACATAAATATACATGTGTATGTATGTACATATACAAATACCTAAGTTTTATTATTAAGTGACCCATTCAAGAAACAAAGGAGCAAACAACACACAGGGTGAACAGTTCTACTCAGAGATATTGCTTTCACTGTTTCTCTTGCTTTGGTCGACTGTTATATTGTACAGTGATATAGAATCATAGAAGAGTTGGGGTTGGAAAGGACCTTGAGATCGTCTAGTTCCAACCCCCCTGCCATGGACAGGAACACCTCACACTAAACCATGCAACCCAAGGCTCTGTCCAACTCAGCCTTGAACACCACCAGGGATAGAGCACTCACAACTTTCTTGGGTAACCAATTCCAGTGCCTCACCACCCTCACAATAAAGAACGTCTTCCTTGTATCTAATCTAAACTTCCCCTGTTGAAGTTGGAACACATTACCCCTTGTCCTATTACTACAGTTCCTAATGAAGAGTCCATCCCTAGCATCCTTATAGGTCCCCTTCAGATATCTTCTCACTGTCTTTTCTTAACTACCCTTCATTCTATTAAACAGACAAACATCAGCTGCAAATAATGCATGCTTAATTATGCAATGTTGATGGCTGATACTGTATCAGCATCAGCTTTTCTTTTAATATTTTGGCAGCACACAAATGAAACTGCCATAATATGTTGAAATAGCCTCCATCAAAGTAATGGTCACGAACCCATCGCATGCACAGTAGTCTCACCTCTGCCTATGCCAGGCCAGAAGGAATGGTGAAAAGGAGCAGCTCCCATCCCAAATGAGCTTCCAGATGCCCTTGATGATACAGATCTGATGGCAAGAGGCTAGCAAATGGTTGCCAGGTGACACTGGAGATAGGCGGGAAGCACCCTCATGCAACACAAAACAATCATTTTCAAAATAAAGCAAAAATTCTCTGGGTTTTGTCATCATTATTATTTGTAATCACTTCTGAGGATGGAGAAGGCTTGTCAGACCAGATGGGACCAGCATATATAATGAATGACACAGTACACTGCACAGGAACCAGAGGTAGCTGAGAGCAGAAAGGCTCCAGGACTGTCGCTGCTGCATTAGTGGCAAACAGATACACGGGGAAGATGCAGCCATTTTAACAAAGACATTGCAAAGATGCCATACAATGGACAGCATTTTTCACCTGGAAACACAAAAAAACCTGGCATAATCTGGTACAGCAACCACTGGAGCAACTCTTCATCTGTGCCATGGTAGACTTGATCTGGTACTCTGAGGGTTTAGGATCTTCTTGAGTGTGGCTTTGTGTGGTATGTTTGCCAGAGAGTCTGTAATTAAAACCAGAATAATTAGGTTTATGTTGAGCAGATCTAAGTGTAAAGGTAAAAACCTTTGTGAATGGGGTTTATTTTGCTAGATGCTTTACTTTGCTTTATTGTCTTTATTGCCTTTTCCATCTACATACTGTCTGTGCAGAAGTGGTACATTTTCCTGCTATTTAGCAATAGCTAAATCAGATCTATGAGCCATGTCCCCATTTCAGAAGCTGTAAAACCCCTCAGGATGGCCCTGTGCTTCAGCCTTTCCCTCGAAAACTTCCCATCATTTGCCAGCATCTAGGCAGAAAAGCCCTCTACCAGTTCCTAGGCTAGATGACAGTGGACCCAAAGGATGGTTTGGAAGCAGCTAGGTGGGACAAGCCTTTTACAGTGAATTGGTCAAGCTGTTCCAAGCAGATTTGTTTTCATGATAATTTACAGGAGTACTGCTTGAAGACATGGCATTTGCTCAGAATGAGGCTATAAAGAGGATTTAGCTCTTAATATGCCAGATGCAGTTCTCTTTCTACACCCATCCAAAATATATTAAACAGGTTGGACAAAATAGGTCTCAAGCCAGTGCTGACCCTGCTTGAAGTGGGAGTTTGGAATAGGTGGTCTCCCAAGTCCCTTTTCAGTGTGAATGATGCTGGGACAGTGCAGTGATGAGGAAGAAACAAGCACTGTGAAGCCTGCTCAGAGGTCTTGAAGCATCATATTGCCAAAAGTGCCAGTAGAGACACCCTTCTTTGCCATCTTTGTACAATGACTACTAACCAAATGAGTTAAGAGCTTAAAACACCTTTGTGGTACAGAAGCAGTTCCCTGCATTAACACAGCTGAGTCACACAGGGCAGAGACGGCTTTCCACTAACGAAGGACTGGCACAAAAGCTGAATAATGAAGAGAAGCTTACACTGCTGCTGCCTTTACTCCGGGACTTGTTTTATTCTTGCAGGCTCTCAGGCAGTCACCATTCATGCACAGGTGCGACCATAAAGGGGCCAAATGTGGAAGGCAGGGTGTGACTAAGCCCAAAAACGAGCGACACAAATGCATTATTCATGCAGGAAACTTACAATGCTCTGCGATTCCTTTCTTCAGAGCAGATCACTCCGCCATCAACATCAGCTACACGATTCTTTATTTCTGACACCTGACTTTGTTGCTTTTCTACCTCAGAAGTGAGGTGAACTGGATATTCACATGTAATGTTTGCTCAGACAATATTTCCCAGCAATGCTGGGTAACTTCCCAGGACCTTAAGGGAGTAACAGACACAAGTGGTGACCTGGTCCAGCCGTCTTATGGTGTCTGTCCCTCTGAGCACAGGATTCAGAGCATTGCCAGGAACTTTGCTAGGGAAATGTGTTAGAGGAAAATAAAAGTAGAAAAAAGGGAGAGGAAGAGGAGACCAGAGAAAACAAAAAGGGAACGTGAAGATGGGAAGAGAGAGGAACTCCAAATCGACATAAAAAAAAGATGGGAGGTGTTGAAAATAAAAGGGTTTTTAACAGTTAAAAGGTTTTAAAAGGTCATTATGCATTTAGCAGTGAAAGAGCAATATGAATTTCTAAGCAGCAACATCTGGAAGATCAAAAGAAATCATACTTCAATCAACATGAAAATCTCTGCTTATTACACACAATCATATTTAGTTATTAATAGACACCAGCTAGACACTGACATTTTACACATTTCATCCTATGATGCGCCAGGGACACTTCTGGCATTTAGTTTATCATTTTCATCAGTGTCATGGAAAGAGTGACCGATATGACCCCAAAAAATCTCACACTGTCAGTCATCGTAAGTGAATTTATCAACACATACGAAATCAGAACCCACATGAGAGTTTTAACTGTTTGCATACTAAATTACTTCATTCTTCACGCTTCAAAAAAAAATCAGTTTTGCATAATAAATAATGATAAGGGCCAGCAGACAATTATATAGGTGGAAACAGTATGCAAAATACTTAGAATTCAAATTTGCTGTCTGAATATATCCAGAAGTTGCTTAAATAATCAGCTCGCAGGCTGTATTACCCATTGTTAGAGCTTAATACAAAAGCTCTTCAGCTTATATTAAAAGCAGCCCAACTTAAACTGCACTTGGCACATGTCCTATTGGTATTTTCCTTTTGTTAGACATCTTCCAACTGATTCAGATGTGCAATTAGGTCCATATTAAAATTAAATGGTCTGCTGTTTTAATTCAGGTCTTTGGTAGGAAAGAGTCAGTCCAAAAATAATGTTGACTCCATGAGCACAAAAGGAAAGTGCTGTAAGCCAGCAGCCCCAGCCTGACCCTCTGTGTTGCGATGTCAGAGTGAAGGCTCTTAGCTGAGAATGGGTTGCTAAACTGACATATTCGATTTCATGACTGATTTTTGTGTGTAATAATTGCATTAAAAATATAATGAGAGTGGGTTTATTCCCAGTTTTACCAATCACTGTGGCAAACATGCTGAGACGCTTCAGACAGAAATGTGATTTTTCTTCTAATGACAATTATTTTTGGACTGAATTGTAATTTAGTTCGTTAATTAGATCTGTCACTGCATTTTCTAACTCAGTTATTACATCCTTTGATGATTTTACCAGAATTATACTTCTATTTCTTGCCACTTTGCATTCTACTCTTTAATAATTCTTCAGACAAATATGCTAGGCAGTTGATTACATTTTGTGGCAGCAGTAATGTAAACCCTCTCCTGTGTTACATTGATTCAGAAATCATGCTGATCACTGATCCAACAAGCTAAGCCAATACTACTCTGAATGAGTGAACTGTTCAGAGGAATTCAGCCAGGGACAGACTGTGGACATGCTTTTTTAGTTATTTAATGGATATAAACAGTTACAAGCAATCATAAATGAAAACAAGCTTTGCTTAAAAAAAACCAACCAAACATCTTGAATGTTCTAAAATCCATTTAGTTATCAGCAAAATGAGATCTTATCTGCTAAAGGATTTCAGCAAGTTGCCATGGGATTATTACATATTAATGAGCTGGCAGATTTTTCAAGATCTTACCATTTCAACAACTTTAAAAATTAGACTGTTTTTATGTGAGTTCTGGATTTTGCTGACTGAGAGCTGTGGGTGTAGCTAGAAATTCACTTTTGGAATAAAGATAATAAGATCAAAATAGTCACGTCCAAAAAATCTCCAGCACTTCCAAGCTACCGATTCCTCCAAGCCTTGTTGTGTATCCAGACATCTGCCAGTCAGGTGCTGTGTGACGTGGATTACAGCACAAAATCCTGATTCTGAAAATACCCACCACTAAACATAGCTGTTATGGCAGTAAGCAAGCTCACTAGGCTGTGCTAGGTTGTAATTTCACTGTCTGCCCTGAACAGGAAACAGCTTGTAGCTGCCCTGCAGCAGGGCAGAGCAGGCAATGATCAGTTCCCCTCCTCTCTCTGCTTACTCAAAGGAGAAACATTTGCTGGGCTGCTTTTCCTGGAATCAAACTGCCTCTTTTCTCTCTGTCTTGTTAGAGAGGGATCACAAATTACCTGATTCTGCCTGCCATTTTCTGATCCAGCATGGACCTGTCCCTAAGAAAATGTATTTGATTGGTAGAAGATTTTTATTAAACGTAGTCACTGAGATTTTTAATGCCAGCTTAAGAACATATTCATGTTTATTGTGGTGTTGGGTTTTTTTCAGAGTTACTGTGCAGTGACTTAGGAAGGTATCCTGTGATCCAACATTCTGCCATTTGGCTTTGTAGTTGCTTTGTATTTCCTAGTAGTGCATTACAAGACTTCCAGGACACAGGGACCAGCTAATCACTTCTCAAAAGTCTTTCTCCTGCATTTCCTTTAATTCATCCAGGTGGGCTTAATTTTCAATCCATTAACCAACAGCACAGGGTAAAAATATTTGTAATTATAATAGTTAATTTGTAATTATTTCTTAACCTCCTTGGATTTCTTTTCTGGAAGTGGATGCTTTCTTGAAATGTTGGGCTGCAAAACAGAAATGGATAATTGCTTTAAAAGGCCCTATAAGACCTGGAAAACAGAACAATGCTGATGTAGCAGTCCAGCATTCAGAAAGGCCTTGCTGGGATAGGAGGGAAACGCTGAATGAACAAACACATCCCCATGAGAAAGCTGGCTATTTTTCCATGATCCAGGCACTGAAACTGAGCATTAATTCTCTTTGTTTAAATCTTCTCCCATATGTTTTTCAATCATAAAAATTCACTTCCAAATAACTAGACTTTATAGCATTAGGTTTGAATCTGAATTCTTAAAAAATCCAAGAATCTGACTAAAAATAGCCAAGAATTCCTTATAATGGTGCTTTCCAGACTGAGGCATGCACCCTAAGCAGGAAGTGCTGGTGGGGATGAGCTCATGGGTTTGGAAGTGGAGTTGCAAGAAATGATGTCTGGGAATTTCTGCCTTATCGTCTCCACAGATTTTTGTAATGTTGTCATAGTTTAATTTTGGCAATTTACTCTGTCTACTATGAATCTAGTTAAAAAAACTAAGAGAGAGCTTACTCTTGGTCTTTTTAAATCAGGGGTTTTCTACCCTGGTAAACACGCCATGTGAAATACTGATACTTTAATGTCTACTGTGCTCTGTGGAGAGGCAAAAGAGGGTGAAAGGACAAGAGTGGTTAAACAAGCAAGACAGAGGAAGTTAAAGCACATGGACATGTGGAAAAGGTGGTGCATTTGGTAAATTATTGCAAAATCAAACACTGAACAAAACCAAGCTGTTACAAGGATAAAGCTGTAGGAGCACCATCAGAGCAGGGCAGGACTGGTGTGGGTTTGAAGGGAAACAGCAGAAAAAAGAAAAGTATCTGTTTATACCTATTTAAAACTTTGTAAAATCAGGTGCATCTACTTTAGGTAAAGGGAGCTGTAAGAGAGCACCTTTGCCACCCCTGTTCCTCGGATGTAATAGAATGCGGTTCCTAGTCCCCCCAAGGATTTACCAACCACATGCTCTGCCCCAGACCCTGGTAGGTCACAGCAGAGCACTAATTCAGGGAGGACTGGACATTCTCCTGGGAGAGATAATCGTGTTGACATTGGACTAATTCATGTGCCTGCAGAAGAAAGTATCTCTCTTGTTTT
>NDXB01052822.1:0-10769 GCA_002631895.1 Agapornis roseicollis
TCCATGGGCTTAGACAGCTGTGTCCAGTGGTGCTCCCCACCCTATGACTGTCTGAGCCCCAGCACCTCACCCCTGACACCCAGGTTTTGCATTAGTGTTGGTGCAAGCAAGCCCAGTCGCTAATTCAGGCTTCAGCAAAGAGCCCCTTGGACTCCAATGACACAACAGGGCAACAGTTCTCGCATTCTGCACGACACTTGAGTTACAAAAATCACCCCTTCCCCACCGGTAGGAAAGCCAGCAGCAGCACAGACACCCCGCAGCGGAGACAGAGACCATTGTACAGCGTCTGTGCTCACATCCCTGAGCTCCAGCTGCCCGCAGCTCCGTGTCCCTACGTGGCTGTGCCGTTGGGTGTGCTCTGCTCATCCGTGTCCCGGGGCTCGTTGGGCGGTGGAATCTTCAGGTTGGAGGGCTCCACGTGCCAGATGTCCCGGGCGTATTCCTTGATGGTGCGGTCGCTGGAGAACTTGCCGGCTGCTGCGATGTTCCTGATGACCATCTTGGTCCATGCCTTGGAGTTCTGCAAAGAGAGAGGTGTGACTGTGGCTGGAGGCTTGCACCCGTGGGTGCTGCACTGGCCCCAAGACCCGATCTCAAATGGGGGCTCCCTGCAGCAACACATCCAGGAGCCTCCTCCCCAGGAACCCATGTACATGCACAGACCCATCCCCAGGGAGGGGATGCGGTGCCCCCATCAATGCTCCCCTGCCTTGTCCCCAGGCCGGCACTCACCAGGTACAGCTCGCTGACCTTCTCCTGGCACCTGACATAAGCCTCGTAGTCCGCAAACACTTTAAACCTGTGGCAGCAAAGAAAGGAGTCGGCGGCAGCAGGAACACAGAGGTGGGAGCTTGGCGAGGACAGTGGCTGCAGCACACGGGGCTTGGGCTGCCACATCTTGGGCTGCCTCCAACACGAGCACTTCAGACAAGTTTGCCCTCCCCAAGCCCTGTTTGCGCAGAGCCTCGCATGCCCGAGGGTGCCGTGGCACGTGAGCTCTGGGAGGGCACTTTGGGAGACGTTGCTCAAGTGCAAATGCTCGTGGCCCTTGGCTGCTTAATGCTCTGGCCAGGAAAGGCCTTGAGACACTTAAAAGCATCTATCATCTGGTGAGGGCTGTGCGCTCAAATGCATCTTGGCCTTAATGCACCCCAGGCTTTAATGGGCCAAGCATAAGAGGCTGCACACGGATCCATCTCTTGTACCACTGAAGCATCAATTGCTCAAGCACGTGCACATCATCAGAGCTAGAAAGCTGGACATTAGCAGCCAGAGGCTGGATGGTCGGTGCAGGGGGCTGCTCCACACGGGCACCAGGAGTTTGGTGGGGGAACCCAACCCAGGGGGTGGATGGCATCCCAGGGCTCACCTGTCGTGGTGGAAGAGCATGTTGACCACGTCGCTGAAGAGGTCAGGCTCCTCTGGGGAGAAGAAACCACTCTTAATCTGGTCAACGGCTTCCTTCAACTCGGGGAGCTGGTCATAGTACTTCTGGGCATTGTACCTGGCAGGGAAGGGCTGGTATGAGACCACGCTGCTCCAGCTGCCTGTGGTAGCACCCCCCCAAGTGTCCCCAGGCCTCACCCTTCCCTGTCCAGCTCTGTGACATCCTCCACCCTCATGCCGAAGATGAAGAGGTTTTCCTCTCCAGCCTCCTCAGCCATTTCCACGTTGGCTCCATCCATGGTGCCGATGGTCAGAGCCCCATTCAGCATGAACTTCATGTTCCCTGTGCCCGACGCCTCAGTGCCCGCTGTGGAGATCTGCTCCGACAGGTCAGTAGCAGGGATCACTGCCAACAGAACACGTGGACACAAGGGGCTCACAGTGACCGGCTTTGTATTCCTATCATGTCAAAGAATGTCAGATGCCCTGCCCAGCAGCGATGGAGCCCTGGGCCGGTGGACAGCCACGGGGCCGATGTACCCTCCCCACAGTGTGCTCCACATGGGCTACCTTTCTCTGCCAGCGAGACCCTGTAGTTCTCCAGGAAGATGACCTTCAGCTTACTCCCCACAACGGGGTCGTTGTTTACCACCTGAGCCACAGCATTAATGAGCTTGATGATCATTTTAGCCATGTGATAGCCTGGGGCAGCCTAAGAGAAAAGCCACAAGTGAGCCCAGAGGGCTGGCCAGGGGCAGGGGAGGTCCACCCAGTGCCCACCTGCCCAGGGAAGGACCTGCTCAAGACTTCCTCCATCACCTCATCCAACCCATGTGTTGCACCACCGAGCTTTCAGGGGCTTCCCTGACCAAAAGCAGCACGTGGCTGTGCAAGCCCCAAAGCTCGGTGCCTTGCTTGGATTGAAGCCAACAAGTGCTCCCCGCCCCCCAACACTTCCTGGAGAGCTTCATGGACCTGGCCACATGAGACATCTGTAAGCAGTTTCCCTAGGGCACTGTCAGGGACTTCCTCCAAAATGCCTAAAACTCCTGACCCAACTCACCTTGCCGCCAATGATCACCGTCCTCGGCACAAAGAGCATTGCAGGATCCTTCCTGATGCCTGGAGGAGACAGCAGCAAGGTGTCACCCTCTGTTTTAGCTACAGCCCAGGGGCTGGCAATGCTCATGCCCCCGCAGGGGAGCCTGTCCCCTTGGGGTGCATGGTGGCTTACGGTTGTACATAGTGATGATGTGCAGGCAGTTCATCAGCTGGCGCTTGTACTCGTGGATCCTCTTCACGTGCACATCAAACATGGAGGAAGGGTTGATCTTCACTTTGTACTCCTTCTCCAGGTACAGCGCAAACTTCACCTTGTTCTCCTGGGCGAGGGCAGGGAGCACGTCAGCACCAGCCTCTGCCTTCCCTGCCTCCAGCCCCTGCCCACCCCCTCACCTGCTTCACTTTGGCAACCTCCCGGATGAAGAGGTCGTCGTCCACGCACTCGTGCAGCTTTGTCAGCTGGCTCAGGTCCCGCACATAGTCCTCCCCTATTTTCTGCAACAGGAGCACAGGCACGCGCTGACCACGGGACGTGCGCAGGCGCCTTCCCGGGGCTGCTGCTCCCGCCTGGCAGAGCCAGCAGTGCTTGGGAAGCAGGAGCAGAGAACTCGGGAGAGACCCAAACACATCTCCACCGTTCAGAAGATGTGAAGGGCTGAGATTGGAGCAGTGTCCCCAGGCTCTGGAAGGGCCGGGGGCCAGCACGCTCTCCCCCCAGCATTACCTCTGCGATGAGCTCCGCCAGCCCCGGGTTGCAGAGCAGGAGCCAGCGCCGTGGGGTGATGCCGTTGGTCTTGTTCTGAAACTTCTCCGGCTCCAGCGCTGCAAAGTCCTGGAAGCTGTGAGGACGAGGAGGGGACAACTTCAGGTTTGCCTCCTGGCACCACCGTTACCAAGCCAAGGGTGATCCCACCGCCACGCTTACACTTGAGTCTTGACTATTTCCGAGTGGATCTTTGCCACGCCGTTGACAGCGTGGGAGCCGACGATGCAGAGATGAGCCATGTTGATCCGCTTGGTACCTCCCTCCTCAATCAGAGACATTCTCTGGAGTCGGTCCACATCGTTAGGGAAGAGGAATGCGATGTGCTGCGGAGAAGGCCAGAGAGACGGTGAGGGGTGCTGGCATTTAGGCATCTCCCACCCGATTGCTCCTGAATAGGGGGTCACAGCAACGCCCCCAGTGCACTTGACATGCTGAGCCACAGAGCCATGGCTTTTACTTGAAAGTGACTGCGCAGACCCCCTCCAAAAGGTGCCCTTCCCTCCCCGGCATGGATGTCTCCAGACACAAGGACATCCCAAGCCCCCACAGTCATAGAGTTGGGCCTTTGGGCACGTGCGGCCAGCGGGGCTGTTTCAGCAAAAGCCTTCTGCTGCCAGCCCAGGAGGCCAAACCTCCACCTCTTTTGTACCCTCCACCTCATCCTTTCCCAGGATAAATTTTGCATCTAGGGAGCAAAGACAGGGCACCAACTAAGGCCCAGGAGCGATGCGTGAAGTCTTTATAATAGCCAGTAACTGCAGGATGGCAACTGCACACCAACCTCCCAGAATAGCAGACAGAACCACCTGGCCACACACCCAACACCATCGGTCTGTGCAGCCCCTAGTCCTGACAGCACAACACATGCCCCTCTCTGGAGAGGCTTCCTCTGCTGCAAAAGGGACTTACATCCAGGTGTCTCTGGTTGATCTCATAGATGATCTGCAGGTGTCTGGGGAGCAGTTTCTCCACCAGGTCCACTGGCCAGCGCTCCAGGGCTTCGGGAAGCACTGTGTGGTTGGTGTAGGCGAAGGTCCGCTTGGTGATGTCCCAGGCCTGCCAGGGGAGAGCTGGTGCTGAGTGGCGAGGCTGGGTGCCAGCACGCACGCGCAGTCCTCCCACCATGGTCAGCAGCACGGCCAGGCCGACTCCTCCACGTCCATACCCATTAAACCCATCCTGACCGCTCCACATCACTCCCCAGCAGCTACAGAACTGGTTCCCCAGCTCCTCCACCATGGGCTGGCAGGAAGCTGAGTGCAAGCGGAGGGGACCGGCGGCCAAGTCAGGTCTCTCTACCTTGTTCCATGGCAGCTTCTCGATGTCCACGAAAATCCGCATCAGCTCAGGGATGGCCATGGCAGGGTGCGTGTCGTTCAGCTGGATGGCAACCTGCGGGGAGAGCGGCGGTGGCATGTGGAGGTGTAGGGGACACGTGGGCATCCCACTGCCCATCGGCTGGGCACGGGTACCCAGAGAGGATCCACAAAGCATCTCCAGGCCTGGGGGGCACCTGAGAGGTGTCGAAATGAGCTCCAAGGTTCATGTCAGAGCAACGTGGGCTTGTACCTGGTCGGGGAAGGAATCAAACACGAGTCGGACACTGTCTGTGCTCCCAAACTTGGATGCTTTGAAGCGGCGTATGATGTCCTGGAGGGTGGCAGCCACGACGAAGTACTCCTGCTTCAGCCGCAGCTCCTTCCCTTCAAAGAACTGAGAGCAGAGGAGCGGGGGCTGCAGCACTGCAGCGCTGCCCAGGCAGTGCCTGTGCTGCGGGAGCTGGGCCCCCAGGGGCCTCCTTGCACGAGGCACCCACGCTGGCACAGATGCACCAGCACACACACACAGGCACACACACACCACACAGTGCAGTGTGAGGCCCCACTGCTTCTCCTGTGATGGCTCTGGCAGCAGCTCTAACCCCAGCGTCTCTCCGTGCACTCCAGATTGCAGCACAGGGATGTGAGATGTGCCAGCCACTGCAAACAGGTTGAGTCGCTCCCAAGCATCATCAAAACCTGTTCTCCCTGGCTTGAGAATTCTGGCCACAAGGGAAGGTACTGGGGAGACGGGAAGGGAAGGGAAAGGAAGGGAAGGGAAGGGAAGGGAAAGGAAGCTGCAGGGGCTGTAACACCGAGGAGCTAATTCTAAGACAAGAATTAAAGCCACTGTTCCCATAGCACAGAGCACCAAAGCGCTGGTCTGCAAAACAGGATCTGTAAGGGGCAAGCTCACCACTGGAGCTGTGGTACCCCCAGCTCTCCTTGACAGCTGGGAAGCCTGGGGTACGGTTAAATGGGAAAAACCCCATCAGGGCTTGTCCAAAACAG
This sequence comes from Agapornis roseicollis, assembly GCA_002631895.1. NCBI lineage: Eukaryota > Metazoa > Chordata > Aves > Psittaciformes > Psittacidae > Agapornis > Agapornis roseicollis. Next base: position 5,548 of record NDXB01052822.1, read on the forward strand.
AGTGCAGAGCGCGGAGAGCTGCCCTTCATCCTCTTCCCCTATGCCTGCAAGCAGGACATTCTCATCCACACTCCCTTTTACCACACTGACCGCAGATTTGCCCAGCAACAGTCGTCTCTACTGCAGCCCTGGTGAGAGGCAGCAATCCCCACCCAAGCACTACAGGCAGCTTGGAACACAATGATAGCATCTCTGCAATGTCCCGGGGTTATTCTCTTCTCACTCTGTCTGGGTGCTCCTTGTCCGTCCCCAAACCAGAGACAATTTCTACACACACACCCCCCCACGGCATCGTGACTTACATTGTCATTGGGGTAGAGGACACGGGATATGTTCTCTGCCAGATTTCTGTCCAGCACAGCCTGGATGTAGTCTCCGACGTTGACTGTGGAGGAGCTTGGGGATAAGGTGGGTACAGGACCCTCTCCCCCCCATCCCGCTGGCACCCCACCAGCAGCCACTTACAGTCCCGCAGGTTGAAGTCGTTGGGTGCTCGAGCCGACCACAGGCGCATGGTGTTGACGGTGTTGTTCAAGTACCCGGGCACGGGGGTATCGTAGGGCAGCGCCAGCACCACCTACAACATCAGCAGGGCAGCTGGGGCTGGGCTGTGCCCCTGGCTGCTGTCCCTCCAGGTCTCCCCTGCCCCACCTGAGCCTTCCCATCCCACAGACCCTCCTCCAGGACTGAGCCCAGGGCTGCATCCATCTTCATGGTGGGGACGTGCTGCATCCCCACAGCCCTTGCCATGGGGACATCCCAGCACCCGCAGGTCCGCCCAGTGCCTGGTGTTTGCCAGAAGCACTCGGGGGATGCAGAAAGGCTGGTGAGGGTCAGAAGAATCTGTACCGTGCTGTGCGTTGCACACAGACCTGCTGGAGGTGCTTTGGGGTATTTCAGGGGTTGCCTGCAGATGCGGAGCACCAAAACCTGTCCCCGTCCCTAATGTCCACCTCCTCCCCGCTTTGCTTCACCACCGCCTTTTGCAGCCCAGCGAAGCACCCTCGCCAATGCAACCCTCCCCAGCAGGGATGCTGCAGGACCCTTGCCAGGGGTGCAGCCCCCCAGGGGACGGGACAAGCCATGCAAGGGGGTCCCCGCACGCTGGCCCCCACGAGGCTGTGCCCCAGCTCCTACCTGGGTGTTGACCCACTTGGCGCCAGTGGCCGCATGCTCCACGTGGCCGTAGAAGTGCACGGGCAGCATGTACTCGGGACGGGCTTTCTCCCAGGGGTTGCCATGCCGGAGCCAGTCATCGGCTTCTTCCACCTGCCGGAGGGAGCGGGAGCTGTGCTGGGGCCACCCAGCCCCAGGGACCTCCCCAGGCTGTGCCGCGTGCGGGGCTGGGAAAGGCTCTGGCTGCATCAAGGGAACGATGCTTCGGAGACCGCCTGCCCTAAACATGGACCTGGTGCTGCAAGGGTGAGCCTGGAGTCTCTGCCCCAATCACCCTGAAGCCCAGGGTCTCCCTGCCATAGGGGTGAAGGATGGGGATGAGGAGGTGGGGATGAAATGAATGTTCCTCAGTGCACCCCTAACACTGCCGTGCTGTGGCCAAGCCACCACCAGCCCCTTAGTGTCAGTGTCAGCCTGCAGGCCAGCTGAAGAAGTGGGCTTGTTCCCTGCCTCAGCGGTGCTGGGGAGAGCCCAGGGTAGAGATCACCTTTGGCATGGCCAGGTCGGAGCTCCGGGCAGAAGGGACATTGTGTGAGGGCCATGGGAGATAAGCCACATCAGGACATAGCAGCCAGGGAATGCTGTGCCAAGGAGGAAAGGCCTCCACTTGCTGGCGGTAGGGACAGCGCTTGGGAGTGCTCACAGGGTCCTCTGGGCACTCGGGGCTGCCTCCCACCAGGGGTGTTGCAGACGCACACATTTTCCACTGCGTTGCCTAAGCAGCCTCTTCCACCCTCTGATGCTTTAACCCAGATGGCAGGCAGCACAGCAGGGCTCGCGGCTGCATCTGGCCTCCACCAGACCTCCCCACACCATCCCTGTACAACCTCAGTGAAACCATCCTCACCCCATGAGCAGCACGGACACCACCTCTCCACCCCTGTTTGCACCCGTTTAACAAGTTAAGCTTGCTCGAGAAAACGCCTGACGAGTGTTAGACACCAGAGCACCGGCAGCTCCTGCAGTCTCCAAGCTAAGAGAGAGTCTGGGCACCATGATCTCAACCTGGTCTAAGGAGGAAGCCGGGCTCAGGGCTTTGGCTGTGCCGGGGTAAGGCGAGGGCCACGCGCCTCCATCCGTACCTGCCACCCGTCCCGGATCTTCTGGTTGAAGATGCCGTACTCGTAGCGGATGCCGTAGCCGTAGGCTGCCAGCCCCAGCGTTGCCATTGAGTCGAGGAAGCAGGCTGCCGGGCAGAGAGGAGAGCACTGAGGCCACTTCCCTGGGGAGCCCCGGGAGACGGGGTCCTTCTCCCATGGAAAGCAATGGAGCCCCGCAGAGATACGAGCCTGGGCCACCAGCAGCTGCTCACTGCCCGGCCACCCAACCCTCTCGCCCTGTGCTGGACAGGCTGGAGCAATAAACCCTATCCCCTGGCTTAGGTACCCCCTGCAGAGGATGCAAAGGCCCTGGGGCTGTGCCCCGTCTCCCCAGCAATGAGACCGTTTGGAGGCTCACTCACCAGCAAGCCTGCCCAGACCACCATTGCCGAGACCAGCATCCTCCTCGATTTCCTCCAGCTCTTCCATGTCCAGACCAAGCTACAGAGGAGAAAGAGAAGGTGATGGGCCAGACATGCTCAGTGCCCAGCCCCGAGGAGCGGATGCACTGCTGCCATGCACCCCGGGTGCTGTTCTGCGCCCACTGCTTCTTTCCTCTTAGGGTGGGCTCCAGGAGGGGTGGAAAGAAACCCAACCCTGCAAGACCCATCCCGCAGGTGGGACACTGTGATCTGCACCCAAAGCAGCCTCCCAGCCCCTCCAGGGATGTTCACGCTGTGGCAGGGACCAGCTCTGGTGTTAGAAGTCTCTCCACAGCCTTTACAAGGGACGGACGCAGCACCAGTGACCTTGCCATGGACAAGCTCCTTGCGCCTGCGGGCACCCAGCCATAACCAGGGTGCTGGTCCTAGGTCTTTCAGGCAGGTCTCCCAGGGCTCACTCCCAGCCCTGTACCCTCTCCCAGTGCCCCGGCACCACGGCTGCAGCCCCACAGGGGCAGTGCTGTGCTCCTGCTCCCCCAGCACTCACTCTGGGGCAGCCACCCAGGTGCATCCCTGCCCTCTGGCACAGTAACCCACGTGCCCATCCCCATGGCCACAGGCATCCCCCTTAACAGAGGTACCCAGAGAAGCAACCACACCACTTCCACAGGGAAATCTCAAGACTCCAGTCTGGGATGCTGTGAGAGCAAGGGGTTTTGCCTATGCAAAGCACCTTGGGCAGCTCAGCAGGAAATAAGACAGTGCCTTGTCAGCGCTGAGCCACCTTTTCCCATGGAAACCCCTTGGTCTGCATCTCCCCTGATGTCCCACAGTCACAGCAGGTAGGGACAGCCCCAGTGCCACGGCCACCCATGCAGGAGAGCCAGACCCTGCACTGCTCACAGGTAAGTGGCAGCACCTTCTCCCAGCCCTGCACTGCACAGGCAACCCTCAGTGCCCACACAAACATTCCAAGTGATTTCTGTTCTACCAAACATTTTATTTAGAAACGTTTGGCGTTTGTGTCCAGGCAGCTCAGCACATGAACCCGGAGCTTCACCTGCCATCGACTGCAAAGAGGGTGATGTCCAATCAACCTCACACCTGCTGCTCCCCCAGGCTCCCACCACGCAGCATCCCAGGCTCTTCCCCTCACCTGCACCCCCAGCTCAGCTGCCAGGATCAACAGATAAGAGATAAAAAAGCCTAAAAATAAATTCCTCTCCCTTGATCGTGGTTGCACAAAAGCTGCTCCTGCTGCTGTGCAGACACCCCAGGTGCACATGACACGCATTGGACACGCTGGACCAAGTGCTGAAAGGTAGGGGGAAAAGGAGCCACCCAAAACCCTTTGACAAGCCAAGCGCCACATGGAGCCAGCCCCAGGGTGAGGCTGAATTAGGCTCCTCTACCACTGATTATGGCTGTTAACGGCCTCATGCATAGAACCACGAGTTTCCTGGCAGTTTATGGGCTCAGCAGAGCTGTACTGCATCCCTCAGCACACAGCCTTGTGAAAGCAGGTCCTGGAGCAGCATTCATGTACTAAGGCATCACCTGCTGCTCAGGGAGCAGGTTGCAGACAGCCTGGTAAAACAAGGACATCTCCAGGATCCAGAGAGCACGGAGCCCTCCTGCCCTGGGGCCTCACTGCCTGGGATGCTCACCTGGTAGATGGCTTCGTCGCAGGCATTCTGCAGCCCCAGGTTAATCATGGTGTTCTGCAGCGTCCGCCCCATATAAAACTCCAGGGAGAGGTAGTAAATCCTCTGAAAGAGAAAACCAACCCAGGTCACCTTCCCCAGGCCTGCAGGAGGCTCCCCTGCACCGCAGGAGCTGCCATTGGGAGTAATCTCAAAGCAACGGGAGAACCCTGGCTGCCAACAGGGCAGGGGGAGGTTGCACCAGGAACTCGAGGGCTGGGGCTCCTTGGAGGCAGCCCCTGCCCTGCTCTCCTGCCCCTGCTTCTTCCCAAGCCAGGAAGATGGCAGTGCCCAGGCGGTTTGTCGGGGCAAGCTGCGGTGCCCGGTCCGAGAGCAAGGACAGATCCATCACGGTTGGCCTCAGCACACCGGTGGCTGCAGTGGCACAAAGGTAACCTTAAAGAGGAGACGTTACCCAATGTCCCCATGGGCTGCGAAGCAACTGGAAAAACAAGGGAGCCACTGGGAACGGAGGTGTGGGGCAGCCACAGGGTCACCGGCTTCCCCTGCTGACCCTTGGGTTTGCTCTCGTCTCCCCCCTTGCTGACACAACGGGTGCAGGATGCGGCCAGGAAGGTGGATGCTTGTGTAAGCTGTCGCCTGTGTCAGCACCAGCAGGTTTTAAGGAAGGATTTAGGCTGGAGGAAGTCGCTGACTTGACAGCTTTCCCCAGGACCTGCATGGGGTGGGCTGGCGACAGTGATGGTGATGGGAGAAGAGAAGGCTCAGGAAAGAATTTAGAGCAGCCTTCCAGGACCTAAGGGGCCTGACAGGAAAGCTGAAGCAAGGGCATGTAGGGCAGTGTTCAAGGCCAAGTTGGATGGGGCTTGGAGCAACCTGCTCTAGTGGAAGGTGTCCCT
>NDXB01052823.1:0-10497 GCA_002631895.1 Agapornis roseicollis
AAAAAAAAAAGGGGGGGGGGGGGGAAGAAAATTAAAAAACCCCAAATTCAGCATCTTCTATGGGTCAAACCTCAGCTTACAATAACAAAGGTCAGTTGTCTCCCATTTCTTAAGCCTCACACTTATATTTATTTTGATGGCAGCTATAGTAACATATGGGTGACTGTGGAGGACTATTGGTTAAGTTCTTAAATATCAGCTCTGCATCTTGATCAGCTGAAAAGCAGAGCTGACAGTAGGAATGCAGAGATTGCACAGGTAGCTCCCAGTTCATTTTCTTCTGAAGTTTAACATACAACATCAATGGCAAGTTTTATGTTCTTGATGAAAATGTGAAGCAGAAGTATCAAGCTACATGGATCAATGAATTAATCAGTCCCGCATGTGAACAGATCTCCACAGCAAACAGTAGCTCCTCAGCACAGAATAAAAGTTTATATTACATAGTTACTTAAAACAACCCAGTTATTTCCTTCTTAAATGTGCACACGAATGGCAGCATCATATATTTTCCTCTGATTATTTTTCTCTATGTGAGAAAATATTTAATTCATAGACAAGTCCTAAAATAGAGCCACTTCAGTTGCAAACTAAGAAAACCCTAAGAATGCCAACAGAAATACATCAACTTACTCACCTGCATTGGAGCCTGTCAAGTTGTAACGTGCGTTCAGCTTCTTAATGATATTTTCATGGATCTGATACCAGTCGCTCTCTGTGTTGCACCTAGAAAAATGGTAACTTTCTTAACTCTGAAATAGGAACACAAGTTTTTCAAACCAGCTTCACCACCTATCTCTAAACAACACGTCTTTTGTTCATAAAACTAGCAACACAAAAGGAGCTAATAAAGCCCCGTGAAACTGCCTGTCTCAATACAAAGAGAGTGCTCTTGCCATTTGACAAAGGCACCCTAGAAATATCTGCTTCATGTCTCAAAGGGTGAAAGAAAGATATGAGCAATTATATCCAGGAACTCAACCATGACCAAGTTCATCATCAGTATAGATCTAACCTTCATCTCTAAACCACATAGAAATCTATCCTGTGACACTCTGGAGGAGACACAGGACTCAGAGCTGGTCTTAGCAGATGGAAAAATCTGTGCTGTACACTTCAAAGTTACTTAAAACAGGAGGTGATCTTCAGGAGGCACTCACTGGAAGACCAAATGGCATTTGAGTATACATGGAGAAAATGACTGCTTTTCCATAAGGCAAAACTGACCATGTTCTGATGATCATTTTTCATGGGTTAGACTAGAGTTAGCCTTAGCATCAAGTCTGAGCGACATTTCTTCCTCCATTGTTTTTGTCAGTTTAAAACAAACAGGGAAGATTGGAAAAAAAAAAACCCAAAAACACACACAAAAAACCAAACCAAAACAAAAAAAAAACCAACCAAACAACAACAAAAAAAAAAACAACCAAGAATATCATAGGCAGAAAATTCTAACTATTTGTTAACCAATAGCAAACACTTATTTGACTTTAATGTCCCGGGAGTCTATACAAGAGCCAGCCCACACGTCCATTGTCACACTACGTTACTTTTCTGCATTACTTTCTCTTGATTCCAGCAGCTCTAATTCAGCACAGAGGTATACAGAGAAAGGCTACCTGAAAGAATTCTGTGCCTTCAAGGTTTGCGAGCTAACCCTGGGAGGGGCAGAACTTCCCTCACGTGCATGACAATATGTGCCCCAGTTTTACATGCTTAGAATAGACCACCCCATGAAATGGTTCCTACTATAAAGTCAAAGATCAGCAGGAAATTAGAGGCACTGTGTTGCTACAACCAGATAAATTGTACTTTTTTCCAATTACTATCAGTTATTCATTTTAAAATCTATTTTTGATTTATCACTCTCCAGCATTCACTGCTTTATACACCTTTGTTATTCCCATGGTATAATTGCTCCATTTCACAAAAAGATACTCTGCCGACTTTCCTGTGTAGTTATAAAGTGCCTCCACTGGCTGCCTGGGCAGCACAAGGAATTCAAAAAGTCCTAAAAGCACTTCTTGTTGCTATAAAAAGAGAGCTCCAGAAACTCTTACAGGGATGTGAAAAATGCTGAAGCATACACAGGGATCTAAGAGGATGTGCTTACAAAGTGGGATAATATTAAAGATAAAGGGTACATCTGTAGAACTAACCAAAATTTCCAAACTGTGACCAAAAAAACACCCCACAAATTGGTTACTATACTTTTTTGGAACAGACAAGTTGCTACAGCTATTTATTCGCACCACATTTAACACCACTGCTTCTGATGCAAACTGACTTTAAGTTACTTACAAAAATAAAGAAAAAAGCATTCCTTACATGTATACTTTTAAGATGAGGTCATCCTTTGAATCTCCTGCCAGCAAATCTGCAATACTGAGGACTGCACAGCCAAAGGGCCGTCTATATTGTACATTGCAGGCATTTTTCTTTTCTCCAGCTCCCATTCGTCCTGCCAAACAAAATACATATTTGATGCATAATGCATGGAACTGTCTCTCTTGAAAACACAAAAAGGACACAAACAGCAATCCAGCTCAGTATTGGTGAAAGGCCTGAATAGATGAAGTCAAGTGTACTCATTGCAAAGCTGGTCTGTCTTTATAATATGTTAGGATAGCAACTGGTACAAGAAGTCCACTAAATATGCGGTGATCTTTAAAGGTCTCAGATCAGAGGTACCGCTCACCCTCTCATGACCTCTACTCAACAAACTCATTTCTGATGGGCAGTGATAGCACACTCATGACATTACCAAATCTAATTTAGAGTTCAGACATGACTGAGTGTTCAACATTTGCTGTCCAACAAGATTTTACTGTGTTTGCAGCTAACCGTGATTTACATGAGAGGTGTTGTGATGAAGCCATTACAATTTAATAATCAAATGCTGCTTCCAAAGAGGCAACTGGCTATCAAGGAGATAACCGACCAGCTGCAGAAAAATGAAGTAGAGATGGAACACAGGGAGGAAAGATGACAAAGGGCAGAAGAGGAATTTATGATAAGGAAAGAAAGGCAGCCAAGGAAAAGAGATTTGAAACAAAATATTTTTCCTAGCCTTTTCTATTTGATTTAAATATAATGGATCAATCTTCTCGCTGTGTTCCTGGCACTTGAAACTGCTCTAAGCATTTTATTCAATTGTGCACAGGCAGCTATGTATCTTTCTCACCAAGTCTTAATTTCTGACAAGAAAAGCCTGTGGTTGCAGTCGCTGCAGGGCAATGCCTCCTCCAAATATTCCTCTGCATCATAGCAGCTAGAAGAGTAATTGTTCATTTTCACACCATGCAGCATACAAATCTTATTTCAACTTCTTAATATTTCAGTGAAACTTGACTGAGACTATACAGGAAAACTACACAATAGGAAAAACTCCAAACCTTATTCTTCTTTAGAGCATTTATCTTTACCAAATATACTTACATCAGAGTTTATTATACCTTTTCCCAATCTTTGCCAATAAAACCAAAACACAGTATTTTGATATTCTGTTGAACCACTAAAACAGCATGAAAATGCCAGGGAAAATTATTTCTCAAAGCCATAAAATAGTGCTAGCTTTGTAATGAGTTGTTTCTGAACTCAGCACAAATTAAAGCAACTCTATTTCAAACCAGAATATCTTTAAAAAAGGAAGAAAAGTTACACTTAGTACTGCACTGATGCAGCTAGAGACAGTTTCAAAGAAAAGAGTACAGCTAAGAGGTCAGAAGCTGACATTAAGATTAGCGTTTCACATCAGTACAGCCCAGAGGATAACTTCTTAAAATAAACACCTATTCACAAATGTACACTTCTCTGTTGCTTTGTTCTACAAGACTGGATATCTGTCTGCAGCACCAGGGATTAAAATTACTAAGACTTTCTCTATCCTGATTTTTAAAGAGGTCAAGTAGCAGACAAAATTAATCTGAACAATTTCAGATATGCATCAGATGTTAGGTACTAATTAGGTACATTAAATTTCCAGGCAAGTTTTTCTGTGAACAAAGGATGCTTGAAACTACTCTCTTTGGAACAAGAATGGGCTCCCCAGTGACAACTCCATCATCTTAACGCAGTTCATATTTGACACTTTCATTTTGTTATGTGACAGCATCAAAATATCCTGCATCTAACCTCAGTTATCATTACACTTGAAAATTAACACCAAAAAAATTAAAAGCATTTTTCCATTAAAAAAACAGGCATTTTTTTTCCCAAAAAATTTATTTAAAGGCCTTACTAATCTAACAAATCCCAGAGATGATCCCACACAGTTTTAATTTATTTATTGTCATGAGTAAAAAAGTTAAGATTTCTACTCCCAATTATACCTACCTATTCGGATAATGTGCACAGTGATATAGATGTCCTTCCTGAGTTCACTGCTACCCAAATCCTGCGCAAGATCAGAACCTCATTATTTCTGAATCACGATTAAAATGTGACATTTAAAGCGATCTTTACACACTGCTTTTACTGCCAGTGAAAGTGATAAACGAATAGCAAGTTCATTTATACAGCATTAAGAAATCATCCTTTTAACACTTTAAATTGGCGGTCATGCACACAAACCAACTGTCTTAAAATATCATGGGGTAGAATATGCTGTAATGCAGCAAAGTCAGTGGGAGGATACAGGAGACTTACTGCATATCTTGAACAGCAGCAATACATTTGTACAATTCCAAGTAAGACTCAGTAAAGAAAGTAAGAATGTGAGAGTGGTGCGCATCCTAAAAAAAAGTGTATAAAAAAGCACATGGAGGAAAACTGGTCCTTCTTACAGGAAGGACTGGTATGTACACCCACATGGAAGTTTAGATGAGTGTCCACCTATAGCCAGAAAACATTCAAGTTGAGAGTTCAGCAATATATTTCAGCCAGTGTTTACAGATGATGCTCATAACACCGTACAAGCTCAGGGAGCAGTTCTGAATCACCCACAGAATAACAATTTAATTCAGCTTCTATTTTCAATACGACAAAGATTGAGAATAGGAAGAACTTACCACAAAGAGAGAACAGTGCCTTTCAGGCTTTTCTGGACACTTTGGCAAACCATTTCTATTCAGTCTTAAAAAAAACCTTTCACTGAAAGAAAACAAATACGACAGACATGTTGAACAATACTCCTGCAAACTACATCCTATTTGGATCTTAATTCCAGATGCAATCTTCCTCAAGATATAAAAGAATGAAACATTGCCTTTCTAAAAGTTTCAGCCTTATCAATAAAAAGAAAGGGGAAGACTAGTGAAGGGTGGTGATTTACTTAATCACCTAAGAAAATTACTAAAATCTTAATATAAAATAGAATACATTGCCATTTGGAAGAATGATATTGTATATCCTAGTACACAGAGAAACACAAGCAATAAAATCCATTTATCCTAGAACTGAAATTGGATGTGTAGTATGTTGGTATCGATTCTTGCTAAACAAATGTCAACATTGCCATGCTCGTATTCAACCAACATTCTTTTTCATAGATGGGAAGATAATCCTAAAGGACATTTTTCCTACTTAATCCTATCAAAATAGGCCATTAGAGTGCACTGACATTAGCAGTCTGGTAAAATTCCTGGAAGCTCCATTAGGGTAAATTTCATTTTCGGAATTCTGTTTTGCAATCTACTGTGGAGTGTTAAATGAGGTAAGTACTAATATTGCTATAAGGGAGATACAGAGAATTCTTATTTTGGGATAGAAGAGGGCATAATACCCCACCGAAAGAGAAATGACTTTTTGAAACATTCCTATTTGATAGTAGGTCCATTATGAATAACCTCTGAGCAAACTTGGCAATACATGCATGGGAAATTTATGACAAAAAAAACCCAAACAAACCAAAACCAAACCCCAAAACAAAACCAAAGCGAACTTGCCATGCTTTGGATAATTTTCTCCAAGATACAGCCTCACAGGAAATATAAGAGTGATATTTCTGCAGTCACAGATTTGGAAAATGGGAAAAGCAAAGAAGCCAGAAGCGTCATTATATCTGTTTCTCTTCACCTCTTCAGTGGCTAGACATTTGAGCCTGGATGCCCTGTGATATTCAAATGAGAAGCAAAACTTCAAAGTGCAGCTAGGTTTTTCTCAGCTGTATCCACCTCTTCTGCTTATCCCAGGGGCTAAACAGGGTTTACCACTGTTCTGTATCATCCACAGCTTTTTAAAATGCAGCTGGAAAATCAGTAGGAATATGTTGGATAAGATCCAAGTCAACAGAGACTAATTAAATCTTCATTACACCAACATTTGCCTTGTAGAAAATCTGCATCGATCATTTATGGAATCAGTCATTCACATCGAAAGGGACCTCAAAAGGCCTCAGAGTCCAACCTCCTGCTCAACGCAGGGTCAGCTATAAGGTCAGATTAGCTTGCTATAGCCAGTTGGGTCTTGAAAACCTCCAGCTACAGAGACCACACAGCCACTCTTGGAAAAAAACATTCTAGTGTCTAACTGTCCTCAATTTTTTCTTTAGATCCAGATGGACCTTCTCCTGTTTCGATTTATATCTGTTATCTCTTATTACTTCACCATGCACCATTGATGTTATTGATCTTGTGGGTACACACAGGTGACTTAGCTACCCTGAAACCTGCTTCTTCTCCAGCCTGAACAAGCCTCATTCCCCCAGCCTGGCCTCTCAGAGCTCATGCATAGTGGGAGGCCTTCTGCTGCCTTGCTTCAGTTCATTAATATCAGTCTTGCACTAGAGAACCTACAACAGGCATGGTCTAACCAACGCCAAGCAGGGGATGACCGCTTCCCTTAAACAACTGGCCACGACCTTGTTGACACAGCCCAAGATGCTGTTACCCCTACAAGCACGTTTCTTTAGAGCTATGCTTGAGGATTGCTTGATTTTTTTTTACATGCCAGCTATCCAGACTGAATCTGCAAACACACTTTTTCATTGTGGTCATTTGAAAACACTTGTGCAATCCTCAGCTATGCCGCTTTTTGATCAGACACCATAAAAGGCAGAATCTAAGAACAGTAGAGTTGAACTCAAATACCTCAAAGTGCATGAAATGGTACTTTCTCAGAAACTGTGTTTTATGACACAGCCAACTTCTGCAGCTTAGGTCTCCATGGAAACTTTAAAATAGAGTTTTAAAGACTGTTTGTGTGAGTATATTTTTACAGAGAAACAAGCAGGTATTCTGATATTGATGTAAAAATGGTTTTCAAAATAATTCTTCCCTTTCATTTAGATTTAGCTCATTTACAGTCTTGGAAAATACAGTAAAAATTGGAGAGCTTTTGTTTATAGGTCTCACAAATTTATTGTACATTGAGCAAGAACCAATACTTATTTTACCAAAGTAGCTAAAGGTTTAGGACTCCATTATGTTGGGAATTGTGCAAAACTGAATAAAAGAACAAAGTATTTGTTCCAGCAGTAACAATATAGCTTGTGTGCACTGAAGCCTGCAGTGCACTGGCATGCCAAATAGACGTTTGGCTAATTCAAGGTTATTCTGCATTTCACCACCTTATCTTCAGTCTGTAGAACTACTTAAGAGTAAATACGTGTATACTCACAACCTTTTTTGTCTTTAAAGGAACCACTAGATCCATGGGTTCAAAATAAAATGCCATTCAACAAGAAACTGTCCTGCTGTGGATAATGTATCTTCACAGTTTACCTATGAACTGGCAAATACTGAATTTGACTAGGAGCATATTATACTTCTATTGAAGAGTACATTCTGAAAAAACAAAGGCACATCTTTTGAAAGCCTCCTACTCACTATCCACGATGATATGAAATTTGTCAAGCTCTGCTTATACTTACAGATCATGAGATTATTATTCACAACACAATTAAAAGCCAAGGACTTTTGTCATGCCACAAAGAAATGCACTGATTGCGCATGTAATGGTTATGCAGATCTAATTTCCTCATTTGAATTTGAAATTTTGTTTGACTGAAACATAGGACTCCGTGATGATAAAAACCACAAACTGAAAGCAACAAACACAAAAGGCAAAAATCTTAACACTTGTTCAGTGCTTCGATTTTCTTTTTCTTGAAATGCATCACAATACCACTGAATGTATCACTGAACATCATCAGGGAGCAAATGCAAGCAGTCAGACTTCTGAGATTATGAGATAAAAATGGCAATGTTTTATCTAAGTACAGAGAGCGTGTGCATTTATACACCATTTCTGTGGATTTCTATATAGGCAAACAGGTTAGAAAACAGTTGAGGAAAGTAAACAGCTTTCCTAAAACAAAATAGACAGAATTCCCAAGATATGAAAGCTTGGCTTCAAACAGCAGCAAAAACTCCAGAGGGTTAAGTCTAGCTCTAGTATCTTACTGCACAGCAGTTTTCTCAGCAGTTACACACATGCATGTATGGCAAACACACACAGCAATACCCCAAAGCAGAAATACATTTCTTTTGTATTAAGAAGATTTTATTCTAGTTTAGAGTGCAATGAATTTTTGTGAGCACCAATCTTACCACTTAAACATGCTGTACGCATTTCAACTCTGCTGCCTTCCCAGTGAAAATAAGGAAATAACTAATGTCGGAGAGATTAATTTAAGAAGGTCAGCAAGGGATTTTTGTACTGTAACATCCCATGTATTAGTGAAGTAACAATGTGTTCCAAATCTGCAGGCTTAACGCATGCATTTAAAAGAAATGCAGCCACAGACTGTTCTATTTTCATAAGTGACCGTTATTTCCTTAGTATCAACAAGAAAATGTTACCAGTCACATCTTACCAGTCTAAGACAGATTGCTTGTTCCATGATTTATAAACACACTATCAGAAAAAAAGAACCAGCCAGATTTATACCACATGGCAAATTCACGTGGTAAAGCTATGTCATTAAACAGTCATAGTTCTCTGTACAGCTTCATTTTCAGACATCTTAACAAATACTCTCTACTTCAATATACGTTACAGTGATTTGTAAAGCAAATAGGAGAGATAACAAGAGAATACTGCCACATAATTCACCAGCTCAAATTTATCACATACCAGAATACCATTAATGGACATTCATTAAGAACTTGAACCTGGTTTGACTTCATTCACAGCTAAAGGTTCATTGACTTCGTAAAACCAAGATCGCATGCAAAATGTTATCCTCATACTCAGTGGTGAAATGCAGAGAAATGTGGTACAACACATATGTCATAAGTTAGTGAAGTCAAGATAATAAAGCCTTACAAGTATCTTTGTCATCAGAGGATAACTGATAAATGTGCCAACATGCCCTAGCAGTACAAGCTGCTCCACAGTAAGTCAGTATCTGTATTTTATCTCTGCTATGCCCTTACAAAAACCACATCCAAATTTCTAACTGTAAGATAAGTGCAATGAGCAAAAGGGGAGAGAAAAGGCAGAGTTAGTACTATAAAAATAAGATGTCAGCCAATCAGATCAGATCAAAGATCAAAGCATTAACACTAACAAAAATAAGTCAAACAAGATTGTACAAACTTGTAATGACTGTACAAGATTGTACAAACAATTGTACAATGATGTAGCGATTATCTTCAAGCTGACAACATGAAGGGAGAAGGAAACCATTTTCAAATGCTAGCTTTATGCTGTGAAGCCAAATTCCCCTTCGTTAGCCGTACAGTTAATAAGTTACAAAGGAGAGGGCAAAGCAGAAAAAGAGATGGGAAGGAGGTAAACTAAAACAGACGTATGTAGCTACATCAAGCTCCTGCTCTCCTATCTATTAACTGACGACAGCCTTGAAGAAACTCATTTTTATGACACTTTATTATTTTAGATATTTGCACCTTTATATTAAGAGAAAGGTGGCATCACACATTTCTTGAAGAGTTAGGAAGTGCTAACCTTACATCACTTTTTGTGAGCCAAGGGAAGACAATACAGCTTTAAAAGACAGATAGCATACTGGAATCTATCAGCAGGTATGTGCAACTAAAGAAACAACACAGACCAGAAGCTCTCACTAATAGCAGGCTAAGTCTGCTACCAAGGGTAAACATTCTGCAGCACAGCATTATCAGTGCACAGACCTACAGATCCTTTAAGCTGAATTAGTCTTGATTGTTATCCCAGTCACTGACTGAGGTAACAGCACGGACACAAGCAGATTTTCTGTATCTTTTACCAAAGATGGAAATTAATCTCGAATAGAATAGCAGTTGTTGGTAAAAGCAAAGGGAAACAACAGCATTTAAGAAAATTCCCCTCCTTCCAGCACCACCTGGGCTCCTACACATTCATCACCACAGCAAGGCTGGTTTTTTGTGTTGACACTAACATGTCTTTTGCTGGTAGCCAGTGTGGCTGTCAGCAAGACGATCTGTAAACCTACTGGTGGTGAATATATCTCTTCACTACTTATATCTGTCACAAATACATCATAGATGGTGCACATACTCCTAACACTGCATTCTTCTCTGAATGTAACTAATTGTGTGTCCTGGGTTCAGCAGTTGCAGTCAGTTTTTCTTCTCTTTAGTAGCTGTGTTTTGA
>NDXB01052824.1:0-11005 GCA_002631895.1 Agapornis roseicollis
GTCACATTCCTCTGAACACACTCCAGTAGTTTGATGTCCTTCTTATATTGAGGCACTCAAAACTACACACAGTGCTTTAGGTGGGGATAACACTAGTGCAGTGTAGAGTGTGACAGTCACCTCCCTTGACTGACTGTCTATGCTGTGCTCCATTCACCCCAGGGCATGGTTGGCCATTTTGGCTGCCAGGGCACACTGTTGGCTCATATTGAACTTGTTACCAACCGACACCCCCCCGGATTTCTTTTCTGCAGGACTGCTCTACAGCCTCTTTTCCCTCAGCTTGTGTATTTAACCAGGATTACCCCATCCTGAGTGCACTTGAAATACTCCAGATGAAATGCATGTGCTTAAACATGTTTTTATTATGATCAGAGGAACAACAGAGTACATCTGCAAGACCCTTTACATATGGATAAATGGAACACAATTTGAATAGGAATATGCCATATTTACTCATGATGATTGAGCCAAAAAGATTTAAGGAGAAATACAAATTACAAGGTTTATATAATGCATCTTCAGAAAGGGAGGAAGAGCGTTGCAGTATCAGGACCATGAAGAGAAAGCAATTGCTGTGTCAGAATAGGAATGGATTAAGAATGGTTGGTGCTAGTTTAGATTTTAATCTGGGTGGTTTTGAGTGACTAGTTCTAGAGGAGTCATGATGAATCCTGGCCATAGAGAAACCTGATTTAGTTAGAATGCTGGATTATTTTTTTTCCCCATAAAACTTCTGCTGACAAATTGTGGCTGTGTTGTTTCAGTGTGATGATTTGCGCTACTACTGTTAACTTGCACCATAAACATCTCTGTTCATGCTCATTCTTTCTTTGGGTCCAAATTTCATTCTCTTAACTCTTCATCTATGAGTAGATAATATTACTTGCAGAAAGAAAATGCAAAGGACCTCTGTTTTATTGACATAATTTTTCTGATTTAGCTTTTTTCTTTTTTCTTAATAAAGAAAAGCTTCTGGTTTCAGAAAATAAGGGTGAGAGTATGTATTTCTTTTTACCCTTGATACTGTAGTGCTTTGGGTCTTGCTGTGAGGGACAGAAATTCTTTCAGCTTTCTTTGCTTTAAGGGGAAAAGCATCTGCCAAAGAAGAGGATGCTGTTTGTTGGGTTGTGCTTGATCAAGAAGAGGAAAGGGTGGTCAGCCCTAAACTCTTCAGAGTCACTTGCAACCTCTATCCCAGCTCCTGATGAGCCTACCACCTCACTGCCTGCTTCATAGATTTCTACAAATGCCTCATGGACAGCTTCAGATATTTTCAGGTTCTCGGCTGTAGAGATGCCAGAGAGATTGGCTGGTGAGCTGAACAGGTCAGTTATACCCAAGGCCACTAAGACAGCTGTGAGGTTATATTTTTCCTCAATCTTCACACGTGGGAGGAACACTTTTATTTTCCTCTCTTCCATTAAAGCAGAACTGGTCCACTCCGTAAGTTTTTCAAAGGTGATTGCATTCTCAAGCTGCAAGGAGACAAGGAAATGAGGTCTCTGGGATGAGAGCACAACTTCCTTTGTGACAATGTAGCATCAGTGGTGATTTTGGTATTTTTTTTTAAACTGACTGTTCTTAGCATGGCATATATCTAGGTGTATACAGATTAATATATCTAAGAGAGAAAAGCAAACTATGACATTTTGTTCTCTGTCCTGCTTTCCTGCTTTCTATTTTTAATAGTCTCACTGTCAATTAATTTTATTAGTGAAATGTCTACTCAGCAAATTTCACCTAAAGTTCTTCTGTGATTATCTTCTTTCTTGTGAAACATATTCCAAAGATCATTCTGTGCCTTTGAATTGTAAGCTCTAGCTACATTTAAGGCCTTCAAGTAACAGCAGGTGTTAACAGGTGTTAACAGCAATCAATCACTAATACATGAGCTATCATTTATTACTGAGGGCATTTAGCTTTGCTCAAAAGCCTCTTCATTTTTCTAATTTAGCCTCTTTGAATTACTGTGCAAACATTTCAATGCACTCTCTTTTATTACGTAACTTTTCATATTCACACTAAGTACTAACTACTGGCCCTGCTAATACCAATGTCCTGTGCCTGTATTCTGCTCATATCAACAACAGTATGTCATATACATTTTACTTTCTGGAATTGCTTTCATCATTCCAGTACCTCTTATATTCAGTATTTAGATAGTTTAATTTTTAAAGGTATAGAGGAAGCATGTTGAGCACTGCCAAACCAAACAGTAATTGCAACTCGTAAAGCTAACACAAGCCTTCCAGGATGCTCCACAGCATGCAGGAATGCAGATACTAAAACCTTTGGAGTTCAAGCTGCTGGAGTAGCAACTGCTTAGCTGAGAAGAATCTGTCCTGCCGTGACCAATAATTAACCCACTAAAGTAATCCCTTAAGCACTCCATGCTCAGCTCAAACTATTGCAGGACTGTTGAGACAACTGCATGCTTCTATGCAACAATCCCATGCTGCTAGTGTTCAGAACTGTGCTGGTGAAGTGGTTTAGTATTGCTTTATTGTGAAGAGCCTAAATTTCACCATGTTTAAAGCTTTATGACACTCAACTGCCAGAGCCATACCTGCTCCAAGCCAGAGACTTCATCAGGCAACAGAACCAACATGCTCAGTTGCCCACTGGCGTATGGAAGCTCCAGGATCTTAATTTTCTCAGAAGCCACTACTGCCACATTAAATGAACCAAACTGATACATCATCTGCACAGGTGTGTTTTCTTGCTGCAAAATGAAATAAGATAATAGAGTTTTCACAAAGATTATTCTTAAAGTGTAGAAATGGACACTTATGATTAAAGCTACTGATTGCTCTTGTTCAGGAAGGGTGTATAACAACTTGCCTACTCTCTTAATAAATTCTAGAAAACACCTCTAAGGTGATATATGTCCACAAACCTCAGTAATTCTGAAAGGCACTTCCTGGGTTTCTTCATCCTTAAATGCTTTCTCCCACAATCCTTTGAAGTAAATGGCATTGACAAGGACCATTTCAGTCTGAGGATCCACAGAGCTTGGTTGAAGGATATTTTTGATCATTCCTTTAAGAAGGTATGGGAAAAGAGACATGCATATGACACATCTGTGTATAATATATCTTACTTGGCAATCACAATGTTAAATGAAGGGTAAAGAATTTGTAGGGAGGAGGGTACAGGGCAGCTGTAATCTTGTACTTCTGAGGTTGATCTGTTCATTGCTGTTGGCAATAGCTGTTGTTTCCTCTCTCTGTAAAGAATTATAATGGAAGATATAACGCCCAGAGATTTAGTTGTTAGAAAACAAGTAAAACTGTATATTTTGTGACAATGGGAAGAACCACTGGAATCATTTATCCCAGGATGGTCTCCAACCCAAACAGTAAATATAAATACTTCTTGTTTCAAACCAAAGTTGAAAGGACATGACTACATAAAGAAGATAGCAGGAAAGGAAACCAGAATTTCACTCTACTTTCTTCTTATACTTGTTCTTTATTATTCTGCTGTCCTCATGCACACAGCAAGCTATTCCCTCAGTCCTTTCCCACTACTAGCTTAAGTATGGCCTGTTTTTCTGCTTTGGAGTGTGACACCGTACCAGAGGTTGTGTGATTGTCAATATTATCATTCCAGCTAAAATTCAGCATCTTTTATCTGTGTTTGCTGATATAAAGGGTCCTCTAAAAGAGATGTTTCTGAGGGGAAAAAAAGGCACCAAAATGTTAAATGATAGTTCCTTATCTGGAAACGGAGCTATTATCCAGGAGGAGGACAGAGGGAGATGTTTAGGGGGTTTTGTCTCCTGACAAAGCATTCTCATATGCTGCTCAAATGCAGTGATAGCAGGGAAAATACCTATGCTGATACTTGGCTTGCTCTTACCGTTGGTCTGGCTTTCAACCCAGGAATTGATGAGCTCTCTGGCTTGATCTGCAGCTGTTTGAAAGCTGACAGTTTCCAAGCCTCCACTGTATAGTTCCTTCACACATTGTAAGTATTCCTTCAAAGGAAAAGTAAGCAGTTTTTAGATCAGAATGTCAAAGCATTTTGCAAAAGTGAAATACAAGACTGAAATTAAGAGATATGAATAATGTGTTTATTAAAGCTAATCAGCAAGACATGATTCTTGTTCTGAAGCCTCTTAAGATCTGATATTCATTGCTTCAAGCAAGCGTGTATGCTCATGTGTTTAAAAATGTTCTCCAGAACTGAGCTTGATCAAAGATAGAATTAATTTCAGTTGAAATATAGCTGAATGTATGAATATTATTCATTTTGCCAGCTTTTTAACTTAGTTTGCAATGGTATTTTCCTTTAATTTCAAATTAAATGTTCCTTTCAAAGGGAAAACTTGAAATATGTTTGAGAACCTGAGGTTATTTTTCAGGTTTGTTGAGCAAAAGGTTGGAGTTAACTCTTTCCAACTAAAGTTACCTTTATTAATTATAATTTGACAGGATTGGATCATAATTGTATGGTGCACAAACATCTTTTTAGCAAGGCATGTGTTTTTTTAAGACTGTAGAGGGTTAGGGCTGTGATAGAGAGAAGTCGTGAATCCTGCCTTCCATACGGAACAAAATTCCTTTAGCAGAACCTAAACTTCTGAGAGTGCTTTTGCATTACAGAATGGTACAGCTTTGACATGGAAATAAATACACTCGATCAGATCTTAGAGCAACTCACCGGTAGGATTGGGTATGACTCTTCAGCATAAAGTCTACTGGCAAGGTTGAGTGAATAATTGTCTTTTGGTTGGGTGATTTGAGTGAACACGTTTTTGAGTGAACTGTGGACACTTAGAGCTGAGCCGCACTGAAAGGATACATGAATACAAATAAAAATATAGATTATGTTATTCCAGTTTTAGTACTTAGAATATTTTTTTACTATATGAGTAAAGTAGAGTAGTTCAGACACTTCTGCTTACAAAACTGTTGTTCATCCTGTACCTCTTGTTGCTATAACTGATGTATTTTTCTCATGTGTAAAATTCTGTGCTGTTTTTATACTGTAATTTCCTCATACCTCTCTCAGGGGAACTTTTAATTGCCTGCTACATTATCTAGCTCCAGCAGGTCAGATAGACTTTCTTTCATTCCCAGCCAGTCCCATTTAATCAGTAACATCCAGCTACCTTGTCTACATATGCAAATACCCATAGTTTTCCTTATATGCTCAATACTATGGTGCTGGGTTTCATCCTATGTCTGTTCTGAATCCTCTCTTACCTCCTTTCTCTCTCTATTCATATGAACAGAGTGTTCTTCCAAACTGGGGGATGCAGAACACCAGTTGCTCATCAGAGAGGTATTGGAACTGCAAGAGACTGTTTTATCTGCTAGATATTGCTCACAGGAGAAAGTGACATAGAGAAAGAGATGAAATTATTTCTGTACCTGAGGTTCAACAGTGTCTCCAGACCCTGTGATTTTATCAAAGTGAACAACCTGTAATTGAAAATAGAAGTAGTTGAAACAACAGGTATGACAAAAATAAAAGTTATGCAACTAAGATTAATACATGATTCTTGAAGGAAACCTCTTAGCTAACTGTGAATCTGGGTGACTCAAAATGTGCAATCCATCTGCAACCTCTGTGAATAGCTGGGCCTACTTTTCCCTCTTAGATGATCTCTTTTTCTGTTGAAGATCTATAAATCACTTTCAGTGTGTGCCATTAATAATACTAATTTTCTTCCAGGCAACAAGCCAGGCAATCTCTGTGAAGAAAGCAAGAACTATAGGAAACTCATGTGAAACATTTTGCAGTTTGAACACATGTTCTGGCTCTTCCCTGGAGATTTTATCTGTTCTCCTTAGTTTATACAAAGGACACTAGAACATGTTGTTCTCTTTGAGAATCCTACAGCTAACAATGATAAAATTTAAATCCAGTTTCAAGATTTCTGGCTAATTCATTTGTTTAACACTATGGGAGTTAGAGGTGGCACAGCTTTTGATAAATCTGGATCCAGGTTTTTTAGCCTCTGTGCTATGCAAGGGGTGTTGTCATATAATTTATTGCTATGGCTCTATTGAGCTGTAAGAAGGTATAAGTCTTTCACTTGGGCCTCACCTGATCTATCTGAGCCCTGGTGTTTTCTCTTGCACCTAGGTAGACCATGGACAGAGCTGAAAGGATGCTTAGGGGGGAGTAGAAGATGTTCTCGTTGACATGCTGGACTCTCAGCTCCCTGAATACACCAATACAAAATTCTGTGCTTGCTGCACCGATGGACCCCATTGTGAAACCAGTATTGCCTAAAGCAAACAGCAGAAGGACAATGACAATGTAAGGATGGACTACTGCACAAACACAGCACAATGCACTTTAATAATAGCTTTTAGTCAATGAAATATAATCAAGTAGTTTTGAAGTCATTCTGTGGTAACATGCTTATTGCTATGCTCATTTTTCATACATGTTAAAAAATCCTTACTCATAAATTTGTTTCTGTCACATTTGTATTCAGTTGCTCATTTGGCAGTACAGTTCCTTGGCAATCTAAAATCTGTATGTGATTTATGTTTACCTTTTTAAAGCAGTCAAACAACAATTGCCTGTTCTTATTTTCATTCAGTGAAGGCTAGAATTCCTTGGTACTCTGTAGTACCTTGATGAAAACAAGAAAATACCATCTGTCTTTGATAGACTTGCAAAGCTGTAAATTTCAAGTGCAAATTTCAGTAGATTTACTCTAGGTTTGGACAGTTACAAGTAAAAGCAGAGGCTGGTTGGTGGTTTTATTTTCTGAAAATACACAAGTGCAGTAAAATATCTATTTTTTGCACAGTACTTCCTGTCAGTAGATCTTCAAAGGCTTGTATCTTTACCTTTGTTTTAATAATGGAAGTATGGACAGGCAATACAATTTGTCTAAGGTCACCTAATCTAGGAGAGGGACTGATGCACAGAACTAATATTCCACTATATTTTGCTTTCAGATATAGCTTGCTTTGCCTGAATGCATTTATATATACTACAGTATAAACTTTCTGAGAAATTAAATTCTGTTAGTGACATTCAAATAGACTAGAAATGCAGACATGATAAAATAGCAATGCCTATCATAATACAGCACTGTTAAATGAATACTTGCTTGTACATAGACCAGCAAAAGTTTTGTATTTGTTTCTGTCTGAGGTTTCTAGAAGTGCTAGTACAGTGTAAGTCCTCTGTGGCAACTGTGCTTATATAAAGGTCAAGGTAAGCATGAATCTAGTTTCCTTCCTGTGATTTATGGAAATTGTGAAAGTCTGATGTCCTCCAAAATTCAGCTGTTTACGTAGGTGCTTAATGCCGGGACATCAAGTTTGCTTTTGGAGCATTAAACTCTACCAAGGTTTTTAGTGACCATGTCCATGGGTATAAATGTACACTCTCACAGACATTTCTCTTATTTTCCTTTCTGTATACAAGTTCACATTTATAGATTATGGTAGAAACGTAAGTCTGCACACCCACACAGCTTTTATCTTGCACTGTGTTCACTAGCTGTATTTTCCAGAGATGCAAGTGTTAGCAAAATTTCATGCTGAACAAAACCTAGTATATTTATTAAATGCCACAGTTTTGCTCTCAGTGGACTTTGTTGGACCAGAGGTCAACCAAGCAAATTTATTCTTGGTTGTCAAAAATCAGACTTAAAAGATACTGAATGAGAGGGTAAGCTGCTCTGAAATAAGGTATTTTAAGCATAAAATGATAAACACGAAGAATAAACCTGTAAAAAGTTGTCTGAAAACAAATACTCGAGTTTTACACATAATAAATTTGCATAAACACAGGTGAGAAGATTTTTAGAGAATATCATGTAAATATTCTGTCCTTGCAGATACCAAAGATAACACAATAATTGCTCTTTTCTTAAGTTTAGGCATAAAAAAGGAATAATATAGTGAGAAGGTAAGTTTTCCTAGAGAAATGCTTACCTTTCGAGCTTCAGCACCAAAGGCAATACAGCTTTCTAGCTGTATGTAGAGACTGGCTGAGCCCGTGGGAATTTATACAATTCTGAATTGTGACCTACCTGCTGCTGCTCTTCAGAAGTTTGACCTTTGACACCATACAAATAATTTAATGGGATCAGGTCAGATTTTAGTTTCAATGGGCCCTTTTTTTGATTGAAAGGATAGCAAATATTACGTTTTTATTCCATATAACAACGTGTTCTCCAAGAGTACATGAGGATTTGTGGATTGAAGAGCAGGACATAATGCTCATGTTCCTTTAAGCTTCACTTGCAACTAGGTACTGGGATGCTAGTGAAAACAAAACATGTGAAAACCTTGGTGATAGCAAATATAATCAGTTGGTATTAGTCAGTCTGTCAACAACTAGTCAAGTTGTTATTATGCTTGTATTAACTGATCAAAACTCTCTTTCAACTGATCCTTTTTGAATGTAAAAAATGCAGCTGAGCTGTGTTAGACAAAAGGTAAGAGCAGGATTTGGCCTGTTATTCTACTGACAATTAAAGAAGGGTGCCTGCAAGAAAACCAGTCGAGATGAAAGTCAAAAGCAGGCAAATTTCTTTGAAAAATTGGGATATTTAAGAAAGATCTTCTGATGAGTGTGCAGGTTTCATAGCAAACTGTTTTGTTCTCAGGGAGTAATAGCAAAACGAAGCCTCAGACAAGGGAAAAATTAATCGCTTCCAAATATATTTGTGGTATGCACTTGCAATGTATCTCTCCAATCTTCCATGGGTTACTTAATAGCCTGACAGATGAATTGTGAAATTCAGATAAAAGAGTGTTCATGGTCTGTGGGACAATCATAATATACAATAGCAAATATATTTGAGCTATAAAAGCATTTGTTCTGTATAAAAGCTACTGTGCTGTGTTGAAACAATAGAATGGACAAACAGTAAAGAAACCATTCTGACCTCTGTAAAGTACTATGTGATTTAAAATAAGGCAGGGGGATTCCAAAGTCAGCACAACATAATTCTTCATAACATAGGGACGTGACTGTGACCTCTGTTAAGGAGAAGAGGTAGCCTCCTGTACTACTGTCAAAAGCTTAAATACTGCAATTTTCTTTGCCACAGTCTGATCCCTTTTGTGAAAATAAATGTGCCATAGAAATCTACATTCTCTTTGATGTGGTGTTGTCTCCAAGGCAGTCTGAGGATTTAAGCAAGACAAGATTGTACTGGAAGTATTATTTTTTTGTTAGGTCTCTACTCCACAGATGTCAGCCAAGTGTTTTGGTTGATTTTGTTTGGGGCTTTTTGTTCTCCCACAGATAGTCTGACAGATATGTATCTATACTTAAGCACAGAATAATACTTCTCCTTTTTTTCATTTTTCTTAAAAGTCAAGCCTACTGCTTGTACTGTTTCAGCCTTTAACAAAGCTTAAAAACCTTGTCTGCTCTTTCTGATGATAAAAGTGCTTCTCAGAAAACATTATCCCTATATATTAAACAAATGTTAGTATGCTGATGGAGAAAGGGAATAGAGAATGAGTCTCAGGTATTTTGTTAATAAAAAATCTCCACCATCTGTTCAAACACTGATAATGAGATGTGTACATGTATTCTGCTCAGCTTTTCATATCTGTTTATTAATATAGAAACCAATGTAGTCCAGTTGGTCCTGCCACTTTGAAACATCCTGGTGTTAAGGCAATGAGCTGTTCATCAATCAGCCATCCAGGTACTGGAGAAGACATTCAGCCTCAAAGGGATGCTTCCAGACACTTTAAAGCATAGCTGGGAATAATGATGTCCTCAAAGACGTCCTTGAGAGGAAGGCGGTAAAGAGCCAGTTTTAGCCTATCCATGTCACATGGATACAGCCAGGGGGACTCAGTTCAGCTCAAGCCCTTTTTCACCTCTCATGCTTTCAAAGGGAGAGTAGCTGTGAGGGTGAGCAAGCCTTGTGAAACTAGGATAATATATGGTGCTTTTCTTAATGAAAATTCTCTGTGAGAAGCTCTATCCTTGACTGAGTTGCCAGATAGATGATCTTGAATAATTTCTGTCTCCTGAGAGTCTTCACTGCAGAGAAAGAGGGAGTTATCCAGTATGGCCAAAACTGTCAGCCATTTCTTCTGAGCAGACACAAGGCCAGGTCAATAAAGACAAAGTGTTTCCACAATAACCCTGGCATATATAATCATGCTTTATTTTATTTTATTTTTTGTTCAGTGTATTGCCTCCTTTGGGTGTTATGAATAAATGCTTTTTATTAACACATCACATTAAGGTATCTTAAGAGTGGTGAATAACAACAGGCTGTTTCTCACCCAGTGGTTCACTGTACCAGTGTGCCAAGACACTAAACACTTAAGTACCCACATTCCTTCTTTTGTATCCACTGGCAGAGTGGGTCCCCATTTCATTTGTGTAGCTCAGGAGGCCTAGTGGTACCACAGCTTTTGTTCGAGGCAGAAGTGCTTCCTAGTGCTATGTGGCCAAAAGAATACCTTGCATATAATAAAATACTGGGAAGTGTGCCTGAACCCTGAGAGTCACAGGCAGTGTTTCACAGCTTCCTTTGCTTTTAAGCTTCATGTACAAAAATGCTGGTTATTAGGAGTCCTTCAAAGCTGAATACAAAAAGGCTGACGAGAACATGCAAAAGTGGGCATAAGCTGGCAATATTAAACTAAGAGGAGTTGTGGATTCCCTCCAGTATAGAGAGAGCTTACTGAGAAATCTGGATAGACTAGATTGCTGTGCTATCACAACTGTATGAAATTTAACAGAGCAAGTGCTGGATACTCTGTGTGGGATAAGGTAATCCTGGCAATATATACAAATTAGGAGACAAGGGGATGGAGAGCAGCCCTGCAGAAAAGGATCTGAAAGTTTGGGTTAGTGGCAAGTTAGTGCAGGGCACGAAATTTGGTGTATGGTAACCAAAAGCATAGCCAGCTGGCTGAGGGAGGTGACTGTCACACTCTACACGGCACTAGTGTTATCCCCACCTAAAGCACTGTGTGTTGTTTTGAGTGCCTCAATATAAGAAGGACATCAAACTACTGGAGTGTGTTCAGAGGAATGTGAC
>NDXB01052826.1:0-11197 GCA_002631895.1 Agapornis roseicollis
AAGTCAATAGTAATTTAATACCCCACTGACATTTTTGGTTGGCAACAGGATAGATATTTAAATCCTAACCTTCTCTCTCCTATACCCCTCCTCCCCATTGAAAACAAATAAATAAACCAGCAGCCCTTGTTTTGGCCTGCCAAGAAGCTGGAGCATTCGCTGTGCACTCCCCAACCCTCACACAGGGCACTGTCAGCTGAGCGCTCCCTTGACATCAGGGATGCTCACTGCCCTCCAGCTCTTGGTGGGTGCTGAGCACCAGGTGCCGGCAGGGCTGTCCCCAGCAGCTGGCTGGGACCCGAGCACGTGTCCCTGGGTTGCTGTGCAACCGGAGGCACAAGGCACAGGGCTGCAGCACATACGTGCTGTTTCACCCATGCGACAGCCAGCTCATACCAGCCTCTCTGACCCCTGGCACAGCACACACGGGCCCCAGCTGGGCTGGTTTGCCTGTTGGGGGCAGCAGGAAGAGAGGGTGGGAGTTTGGGGAGAAAGTGGGGAAGATGGAGAGGCAGGGAAGGAAAAAAAAAATGCCTTTTTGAGTCTCAGGCAGTGCCCTTAAAGAGCAGCCAGGATCTGACATCAAAGCCTTTTCCACTTGAAACCAATTCCTGAAAACAGGTGTTTGTCCTACAACCTGCCTGTTCTCCACAGGTTACAGAGACATTGCCCTTCAGCCCCCTCAAGCCTGCAATCTTCTTTTTCAAACTGGTTCAGACCCTGGAAGAAATGGAGCTCATTGCAGAGCCACTTCCTGCTCACTGGGAATTGCTCCAAATACCCCAAATCTCGTGTTCTGTCCACCCAGCGCACTGCGAGAGCAAAGGATCAGCTCCAGCACCTCTCTTACTCATTTTCTCTCAAAGGAGTGCCTTCTCCTCACACATGGTACTTTACTGCAAGACAGCTCTTTCCCTAAGGGCGTCTCTGTTAGCCTTTCCAGCTCTGGTTTCTGTTTGCACCCTCTGTCCATGGGTCCTAATCCACAGGACAATGAATTCGGTGGAAAAACATCCATCAGCTGAAAGGACCATTGAATATGTCTGATATCAATTAGGATACAATTTGTCTAGTCTTATTATTCACGTGTGAGTCCTGAGACTGAGACTCCCAGCACTAAATGGTGATTTTTTCTCCCTCCCTTCACCTTGGCTCCAGTGGTTTTGCTCAAACTAAATAGCCTGGCTTGCATTTGCATGGCTGCATCCCCTGCCTGCTGCTGCTGGGCTGGATGTAGCAGAGGAAACAACTGTCTTTGGGAAAGGGAAGGAAGCAGGGAAGCTAGCTTGGAAGAACATGTGTGAATTATGAATGTGCAGTGGAGATTTATCCCCAGAGCCTTTTCAATGGGATGACCTCCAGGTGGGCAGCAGGAAAAAGGTGCCAAATGAGTTGTCAGCAAGGAACCTTTGCTAACATCTGTGGCAAGGTCTGTGCGCTCTCACAGAGCTGGCAGGGACTGAGGTGCTCCCCATCAGTCCACTTTCCCTTGGGGTGTGCAGGCCATTTGTGTGAAAAGCTGAGAAGAGAAAAAAGGGAGGTGCAGACAAAGAACTAAGCGATGCCCAGTTCTATGGGATCAGCTCCCACACAGTCTCCTTTGTACATTGCCATGGCTGATGGGAAACTTGGGGCAGGGCTGCAAGTCTGAGAGCCTTTAAATTAAAGGCTGTAGTCAAAAAAATGCCTGAAGACTAATCTGCTGCCAAATGCAGGTGCTGACTGTGAATACCAGGGCT
The DNA here is from genome assembly GCA_002631895.1 of Agapornis roseicollis. Lineage (NCBI taxonomy): Eukaryota > Metazoa > Chordata > Aves > Psittaciformes > Psittacidae > Agapornis > Agapornis roseicollis. The sequence goes on from NDXB01052826.1 coordinate 1,740, forward strand.
AAAGCGGCTTCTTTAGAGTAGCTGAGGGCTGGATTCAGTCCTGTTCCCTCCCTTAGCATCAGGAGAGCAGCTTAGTGCAGCCCATCCTTTCAAATGTTGGTGCCTTCAATATTGGTCCTCCAAAATATGTGTGTAGCAGCCCACAGCTCAGTGTGTCTGGATGAATAGTGTCAGATGTCTTCAGATCTATTGAAAACATGTTCCAGCTGCCTTTTGCAGACAAATTTGAGGTGAGGAGGAAGAAAAAGTTTGGTTTCACTTGTTAGCAGGTCCTCCAGTTCATGCACAGTGGAGTAAAGGGACTAGCAAAATATAAGATGTCCACAGAAGAACACAATAGGGACAAAAAAAATTTGAGTGTTAGCAGATTTCCACTCATTCTTTTTGTCAGCCCATAAATAAATATGTCTTTAATGCCACTGTTTGTTTTTATTCTTTCTGAAAATGCTCCTCCTCTTATTTTTACCTCATCCCTTGGCTCTCTTTGTAATCCCTCTAGTACATTCTATTCTTAAGGGAAACCTAGTGTCAGCTGAAGAAAGGTCATGCTCCATGGCCACATGGTAAGACACTCAAGGCACCCCTGTGAGGGCCTAGATTACAGTGGGTTATGGTGTGGCGTTATGGGTTGTGTCACTCACTGAATTGAAACAGGAATGGCTACAGGACTGTGCTTCCTTTTCTCCATCAGATGTGTCTTACCTTCAGGAATGGTGGGCAACAGGTCTGAGGAAATGTTTTTGTTCTCTAAGTGACCATTTAAAAATGAGCAGTCTTTTCTTCCTCTATCAGGTCTTCTATCAGCTCTTAGTTTATATTCACCTCCATTCAGGGCCAAGGGGATGTTTTGGAATGCTGAGCTTTATATACCATCAGGCCTGAACAGACCCCAAGCATTGCAGAGTGGACAAACCCATAGGATGGAAGCAGTGGCTCTGAGGTGAGGTAGGCTACAGTGTGCAGGGCTGTACCCAGGTGAGCACACTTCCAGATCACCTGATGATCCCAGCTGTTCCCAACAGAGAGCCCCTCGCTCCCTGTGCCTTTGGGAGCTGGCTTTATGAGCTAAAACCAGCTCAGGATCTTTGCCTGCAGATTCCAAAGCACTCCCATTCTTGCCACCCTCCTTTCAGCTCCCTCCCTATAACCAGCACCTCCCCAGGGCCAGGGGGATGGCAGAGCTCCCAAGACAGTGGTGGTGGTGGGGAAATCCTAGACATCTATAGACAACCTGCTGCAGGAAAAGGGTTTGAATGCCAGCCTTCCCATGTGAACCCAGGAGGCACGAGCAGTGAGCCACCCAGCCTGTCTAAGGACCAGACCACTTCTGTCAGGTTCCTTCGACATTCAAGCAAACATTGCCCAAGGACCCCAGCGTGCTGGCTCTCAGAAGACATCCTCATGATGTTTTCCAGGCACCTCGGCTAAACAGAAATGTATCATTTGGCCTAAACAAGAATAAATGAATTTGCACCTCCCAGGCCTTTAACCCTTTCAGTCCTCCAGACAATGTACCGACAGATACAGGTATTTGAACTCCCACTTGCTTTACAGAGAGTTTCACTGGCAGGAAGGAGATGTCCTCATGGCAGAGGGCTCTTGTGAGGGTCCACAGTGGCATTCCAAACTTGGTATTTTCTGAGTTATTCTCATGTGAACACACTCCCAGAGGAGAAAGCGACACAAAATCAATTGCACAGATCAATACCTGTACTGATGTATTTCCTGGTGACAGGCCAGATGGCCAATTGAAGGTAAACAAAGTCTGAACAAAGTCTGGGCAAACCAGGAGGTTCCAGATGGGAACCAGAAGTTCAGAGATCATTGGAGCCATCTCCACGCACACATTACAGGCACCAACTAAACACTAATAAATGATTAACAGGGCTGTTGTGCATTAGCCTCAGCTTTTAGGTCCCTCCCACTGTTTTTGGATTATTAAAAACAAAAAAAGCAGAAGATAGGCAATTCTGCATTTGGAGAAATTAATGAGATATTCAGTCTCTGTGGGCCTCATGCAATCCTGAGAACCCTGTTTCCCCTTCCCAGGATACCTCAGACCACAGATTAGTCCTTCCAGTTGAAGGCTGCTCAAAGGCATTTCCCTTTAGAGTTCATGCAGAGTCTTAAACAGTGAACTCTTCCGTGAGGACTTCTACAATAATGCAGCAATCCCTTTCTTCATTCTGTGAATTGAATGATCTTTATCTTCAGAATCCTGAGTTCTTCATGCAATGAGAAAGAGAGACAACACCTGGGGATGGAAGCTTTTCCTTATGATGAAGAGCTGACGCAGGGAAATCACTTGGGCTTATCCCCTCCTTCAGACCCTCCTCCCACATTTCCCCTTTCCCTTCTTTTGTCTGGACATCCAACTGTCCCTTCTGCCTTTAAATCCATTTTCCATGCCTACACACTACAGCACAATAATGTTAGGAATATTCTTCTTTCTTGAGTGCTGCCCACTCTTTTGCACTCCATGGTACAGTCACACTGCAAGGCCTGTAACATGCTGAAGGTGAGAAAGGTTCATTGGAGATCCTTGGAAATCCCTTGGAGAACCTCCATCTATTTTGTCAGGCACTAGTCCTAGCTTTTGACAGTGGCCTGAAACTGATGGAGCTCTGATATCCAGCTATGACCTGATCAGATACAGCACAAGTAGGCAAAAGTATCTGGAGCAGAAATTGGTTTTCCTCCTTTTATTCCAGCTGGAGGTCTTCATAGCCTCCCCCTTGAACACAGGCATCTAGATCTGAGGAAGAGCACTGGTCAGGTCCTCAGGAGCAAGAGTGAGGAGAGCATCAGAGGGGACTGTCCCCTGGGATCTCTGCAGAGCACTGCAGCTCTGCAACAGACAACTTCATTCTCATTCCCTGACCTTCAATTCCCCAACTCAATAATTTTACTCCTTATACAACAGCAGGATTAGACAGTGTCTGCAGATTGGCACACTCTGATAGGCATTACTACCTGCTGGCACAGAAGCAGGCACATGCCAGTACTCTTGTGTGCTAATGAAAAGGCACCATTTCCACTTCCATTTCAGCACACACTCAGGTTTCCTGAGAGCCAGCATTGATCTTTGTATCCAGGAGAACATGTGCTATCGTTAGTCCTGCCTCGCAGCTCCAGGAGTCCTGCTGCTTAGGGCAATGGCTGCCATCAGAGAGCTGGATGAAGTCAAACTGGACCGCTACTGGATTATTGTGGAGACAGGATTTGTCAGCACTGTGTCACACAATTCCAGTGGCATGTTTTCTTCATGCACACTGCACTTATTCTGGCATCCCTCAAAGAATGGGGTGAAAAAACACACCAAGACAGGCTGGATGGTGCAGCCACTCACTACTTTTGGGAGGCTGGCTTTAACATTTCTCTCTTTGGCTTCCCCCAAGTTCTGCAAGAGCTTCTTTGTCAAAAAGGCTAGAACAGTTCATGTGCAGCCCTCAAAAACATCTCTATCACCATAACTCCTTTTGGAAGCTCTGACATCCTGCTGAGCTCTGGAGAAAGGATGATGATGGAGATCTGGGAGAAGTGGGAGGAAGGATTTCCCCGCCACACTTGTATATAGCCCTGCTGCCTTGCCTGCACCAGAGAAACTGGACTCTAAGACCAACATCCATGAGAAGCAGTAAATAACATTTGACTTGGAGGGAAGACAGGCAGAAAGAGCTGTCATAGAAATGTTGAACAAGACGCAGAAGAGAGATATCCTGAACTCCCAGTTCTACAACCCAACAGCAAGAAGCCACCCCAGAATGCTGCACGTGACCTTATCAGGTCAGCTGGAGCTCACGGTCTCAGGGTGCTATGGGGCACAAGTGCTAAGAAAGATTATTTTTTAAGAAGTAAGTAGCCTCCAATGTTGTTTAGGAATAGGAACTATTTCAAACATGTCAGGCTTCCGAAAGAAAAATGTCCCTTATTGCTTCTGATAAACTGATTCCAAGGCCATGGAACTGAGAAGGAATTTGCCCCCAAGCTTGCTCAGTCCAGAACCAACCACTGCAGAGTATCTTGTAGTATTTCTCTGGAGGAACTGATAATAATCACATTTGGACTCAGAATGGACAACAGCATTATGGAGCCATTAGGCTGATTCAGATGTCTGCTATGTCCAGAATGAATAGCATCTGTCCACCTGATCCGTAAATATTTATGTTTCTGACCTAGGTGTGATGTATGGGAACATAAAACCTTTGAAAGAGTGAGGTACTAAGTGCAGAATATGGCCATAACAACTAACAGCATGGAGGGATTCATAGCCTGCAAGTGACAAATCTGATGTATGGCAAACCAAATTTAAAGCAATGCTCCAAGACTATTGACAACATCCAGGTGCTGCTGCAGTTCAGTGTGCCAGACAGCAGGTCATTTGAAGCCTTTGTGAGTAAGACCATCCATACACGCATGGTTGGCAGCACCCTCCCACCCCCAGCAAATTTGAGGGCATGAAGACTTGCTGCCCAGCTCTTTGGGTACAGGAATTCTGTTTCAGTTCCACACACATGGCTCTGCAATTCAAGCCCAGCAAACAATAGTTTGGCCACTCCGAAATCAGTGAGCATGAAAGGGGTGTAACTGGAGTAGATCTATTCCCAGAAGCCAGGCCAATTCTCCAGTGGAAGCTCAAACAACATCTCTGCTGAGTGTCCAGGAAAGCAATTTTGGCAGCCTCCCTGTACGTGGTTCCAGTTCAGGAGAAACGGCTGGTAGATTTGGGACAGACAGTGTGCAGATCACAGCTGCATGCAGCCAACAGCACAAGCAGACTTCTTTGCCAGAGACACTTCTCCAGAATGCTTGATCTTGGCTTTTTATTTGCTATATTGCATTGGCTTTTAGTGTCAGCCCCTTTCACTCCCCTCTGCCTCAACAGCCTCTCATTGCTGAACTATGCCACATCTCCTCCCTGCCCAAATCTTTCTTTGCTTCTCTGCTCTTTCCCCTACAAAAGGAGCTCTCTTTATGCTCTGCTTTAGACTCACATCCCCTAGAAAACACCCTAATCTGAGTGTTCCCTTACAGAAGCAAAGGAAATTGTTTTGCTTAAACAAAAAGCCCTCCTACTAACCTGCTTGAGGTAAACATCCTCTCCTGTGAATTCTTTGGGACAGGCACTGTTTCATCCTATCTCTCAGAGAAATCCCCCAGCACAAAGCCTCTGTGTGCAACTCAGTTGCAGTTAACAAACAGGAACTATGAACTCGTCTTGTAAGGGATGAAATGGTAAAACTGACCTTACTGGAAAAAGTTCATTCCCCTTTGCAATTATCTGGTGACAGACTTCACCTCAAGCTGAATAAATACAGTAGTTCAGTTTCTCGATCTCCAGTTGCTATTTCATAGGTGGTGCTCAGTTGTGACTTGGCCCAGCTTCAAACAGGGATGGGTAGGTTAGCTCCAATTGATTTGTTCGTTAAAAATTAGAGCTGGTACAATGCCAGGATTTCAATCCCCATGTAAAGCGTGATGGCTGAGACAGGGAACACGGCTTTGGACCTCAAGATGATAGCTGGGCTCTGACACCAGATCAGCAGGTGATCTTCAGAAAAATCACCATTCTTCGGCTTTCAGCTTCCTGAAGGAAAAGTAGAGATCATAATGCAGTCCCACAGGAACCACAAGAGTTTCTTCCCCTTTCCTGTAACCAGGAAAGTCTTACTTGCATCATTACATTTATGGTCAGCTTCAGATGAGATATTTTCAGCAGAGCACTTCCTTCCCAAAAGCACTGTCCTCTAGTGTCCATGAGCTTTGCTCTGATGAATTGCAGCATAGACATCTAGCTGAAGAAACAATCCTCTGAGGGACAAAACTTTCCCTCATAGTGAGTGCTATTTGGACCAGTCAAAACAGTAAGTATCAAACATGTTAGCTGAGTCCTAGGGATTATAGATATTATGCTTGAAATAAGTTAGGAATGAGCCTTCATACTTCAGTGAATATCTGTTCCTAAACCATGAGTGAACACTGATACAAACATAGGCGTTCCAACCCTATCTATCTCCACTGAGATTTCAAAAAAAACAGTGACTTATCTACACAGTAGCATAAGTCCATAGCCAGGGGTATTGTGGACAGCTGAAGGATGTACTGGTGGAAGCAGGGTTGGAAAAGCTTTGGACCAGCTCATCTGGGCAGGAGGCAAGATGACAGAGCTGCTAAAGGAAGAATGGTGGAGATATTCTGTATCTTGACAGAGTGGTGGTGCAGCAGCAGTGGAAGAGCTGCATGTGAGGCAATATGAACTGACAGGGGAAGGAATGCTATCAGGCAGAGCCTTAGGCACAACTGCTGCATGCGCTGGCCTGCAGCCAGGCAGTGCTGCAATTGGCATCTCACCACTGTCGGCACCTGGCGAGGCCACAGGTCCAAAGACAAGGCAGTGCAGACAAGACTGTGAAACCCACCACAGATACATGCAAAGAGCGTGGACACCTTAAGTCATTAAGGGAATGAAGTATTTAGGTGAGACTTCACACAACCAAGCTTCATGCAGCTTCAAGCCACTGCCTCAAAACAGGTACAAAACTGTGCTCTTGTACCCATTCATCCCTGCTGAAGGCAATGCAAGGGCACAGTAGAGCATTTCTGCAGGCCTTGGAGCTATTTGCAGTTCAGCAGCAGCTCTGTGGTCTCTCTATGAACACTTGCTTTGCATAGGACTGGCTGCTTGAGATTCAGGTAACAGCACCAGGGGACAGGGCTGGTGTTTAGCCCCCAGTGACAGAGAAGTGTGAAGGATGATCAGCCTTCTGCTGCTGCAAAGGGAAGAAATGAAAAGGATCGTGTAAAGGAGACATAGATGCTAGAAATGCTCTGTATAATCCTGCCTGCAGATGTTAACTGTGATGAGTGCACCATACCGCTTTTGGCGTGGCTGGCTACTTTTTAAAGCACGCATGCTGTTGACAAAAATCCAGGCACGCTGACACAGTCCCAAAGTTATACAGTGAGATTCAAAATATCCCAAAGCTGGAAAGATGAAACAAAAGCTTTGATGTACCAAGAATGCCTCAACACCAACAGAGCTGCAATTCCCTGGGTTATGGCATCCCACAGGACAACCCGCCCATAGCTGGCACTGAGCCTCCAGCAGTCCCAGCAAGCAGGATCTGAGGTAGCCCTGCAGGGGAAAGCCTGAGCACAGAGACAGCCACTGCTCTCCTATGGTTCTGGGCACTGGCAACGCCACCGTCCCATGGGCCCCGGGGTCCCCTTGGTTGGCAGGGCTTTAAGCAGGGACCCTGCTGAGCAGAAGGACATGTGCCTGCAGGCCTGGCGCCATGGGCAGACACTGAGAGGCCTTGGAGGCCAACCTCAGAAACCCTCAGGACTTTATTTGGCTCTCAAGATGCCACTTATCTGACTCTTCCCTAGCCAGCTGGCTCACAAGCCACCTTCTTCGGCAATTTCAGTTGCTCTACACAAGGCTGCTCACAGCAGCCTGGTGAGGACACTGTCCAGAGCTTGCACGGAGGAGAGGGCAGGTAGGGAGACCTCACCAGAGAGCAGAAAACACAAAATACATTAAAAATGTACCATGCTGGTAAGCAGCGAGAACCCAAGGTTCATTTTCTTCTGTTCATCATGGTCAGTTCTTGCATTGCATGTGTAGGCCTTGTTCCAGCACAGACCTGGGATCCCAGCTAATCCCATCTTTGGGGTTTCAGGGCATCAGAGAACGTCAGCTCCCAAGGAGAGGACCCATGTTTCTTTCCATAGATTTCTTTGGCAGTGTGGCTTGGAACCTCAATGTGAGACACTTTTAAATGGCCTGAATTGGGTTTTTGCAGTTCAGTGTCAGACTCTAGATGGGTGGGCACTGAAAATCCCAAGGAAATTCTGAAAATCCTGACTTAAATAAATAGCCAATTACTACTTACGATATCAAAGTACTGCAATGAAGGAGAACAACACTGACAGCAATTATAAGCCCCTGCTCATTGCAATTGCATTGGGAAAAAGGTCAGGATCTCTCACTCACACATGCACATGCAGTGCTGGCACTCATGTCCACCTTAGCTGCAGCACCCCATTCTTGTCCTGTTGTCCTGCATGGAGGTGCGCTTCACTGGCTGCAAACTTCTCTTACAGTTACTCAAACACGAGTTGCCTTACTGCTGCAGGTCAAGGGAGGTAAAGACTTCACGTGCAAACAAACACACACACAAAACTCCCCAGCAAGAAAGGACAAGCCAACCTTAACAAGTGATTCCGTTACCCGTAAATAAAAAGAAGGCAATCACAACATGCCTTAAGCTTCGGGGAGCCAAAACCCATCTCTCGTCGGTGGGTGACTGATGGCTCGCGGGCTTTCCAGCACAAACTTGCCTGTGTCGTTTGTCACCTGCAAGGGGTAAGCCGCTCCTGAAGGCTTCTCTGTGCTGGTGTGTGTGCGTGCGTGCATGTAACTCATGGAATTTCAGCAAAGACGCATAAGAGGATTGTAGTCTTGGTTCAGCTAAAGACTTAGGATTCTGCATAATGTGTTAAGAGGAGCTTAGTGCAATCCTACTACTCTGCCACAGAAACCCTGAACAGCAGCCTGTCTGTTCTCACCTTTCCCCATCTGCTAGCCAGCTGTGGAAGAGCTGGCTTGCCCTGGGACTGTTTAAAGGAGCAGGTGCATAGGCAGAGGTTGGGATTCTACGTCTATCTTCTCCTGGGAGCAGATTTTTGTGCTCACTACAATAAATAGACACTATAAAGGACACCAGATGCAAAACTCTCATAGTGTGGAGATTCACATTTTTACATAATCTGGAGTCCTCTGGGAGGTGTCTCACAAGAAAGGAGGCTTCACTGCTATGAAAAGGGAGTAGAGAGCCAGAAAAGAACAGTTTCATGTCTCAGTGGCAGGAAATAATCTGAAAGTAAGGAATGGAGCTCTTGGCCAAAATCATGTCATCCAGGAGGACATTTGCTATTGTGGACTAAGTTACCATGGTTAAAGCCACACAGATAAGTGTGTGCTTGAAATGAGACCAGATGGCTGAGAATTAGAGCAAGGATGGCAAAGGCCAGGGAAAAGGGAACAGAAAGGCAAGATACTTGTAAATCAAACCTGAATGTCAGGCAATAGCTAGGTCAAAAGGTTGGGTGAGGGTGTTTCCTGCTACTCAGCTGCTGGGAAAGTTTGTTTTTTGACAGCTGAGCCAGAGCCACATGAATCCTTATTCTGAATGTCTCCGTGTTGTGTGCCCCATGTGCAAAGCAAAACTATTGTGCAATACTTTTTCCTAGGTTCTGTCAATCTTCTCCCTAGATTCTGCTCAGATTATAATCACTCATTTTGTTGCATGCTTAGGGTACAGTGCATAACCCCGCTGGAGCCTCCAGTCACTGCTTTCATAGACACAAATAAATACATAAATAGTAATGCAGGTTAGAGTTTCCGAAAGTTGGCTCCCTGGGCAGGATATTAGCACAATGCAGACTTCGGGGGG
>NDXB01052827.1:0-10809 GCA_002631895.1 Agapornis roseicollis
CCTTCTCCACTGGGCTGCTCTGAATCTCCTCTTTGCCCAACCTGTAGCTGTGCCTGGGATTGCCCTGATTCAGGTGCAGGACCTTGCACTTTGCTTTCATGAAGTTCTTAACAATTCCACAACAGTTTGTTCCTCTTCTGAGACTGATAGGCACAGCACATTTGAGAACAAGGACAGACAGAAATGCTTGTTCCACCCTCCCTAATTTTGAAATATTCCTTTAAATTCCAAGTTAGTGCCCACTTAAACTTGAAAAACGTCATACTCTCATGAATAAATCTTCCAGGCGAGACCTTCCATCAGATCATATTTGGCAGAAGAGGTACTTTCACCCCTAACTCATGACATGAAAGCACAGAAAACAAGGTGGTAAACAAGATTGCTTAACACTTTAGTCCCAGAAGAAAAGTGCAAGAAATGTGCAGAGAGCATCTGCAATAGCGCACTCACTGAAGTGCAGCTCTTAATTAAACACATGGACAAACTCTCTTCTCCTCTTTAGTAATACCACTGATCACTGAGCTTTTGTGCTCAGAGGACAGAAGCAGCAGAAAATCACAACTTTTATGTTCTGAAAGAGATGCAGTTGGACTTAGCCCTATATGGTGGAGGTACACCCAACTGCTACAACACTGGCCATCTAGTCCAATCCCCCACAATGAGCAGGGACATCTTCAACTAGATCAGGTTACCCAGAGCCACATCCAGCCTGGCCTTGAATGTCTCAAGGGATAGTGCCTCCACCACCTCTCTGGGCAACCTGTGCCAGTGTTTTACCACCCTCATTGTAAAGAATTTGTTCCTCACATCCCACCTGAATCTCCCCTCTTTTAGTTTAAAACCATCACCTGTCACCCTGTAGAAACAGGTCTTGCTAAAAAGTCTTTCCTCATCTTTCTTATAGGTCTCTTTTAAGAACTGAGAGGCCTCAATAAGGTCTCCCCAGAGCCCGCTCTTCTCCAGGCTAAACAACCTCAACTCTCTCAGCCTTTCCTCATAGGAGAGGTATTCCAGCCCTCTGATCACTTTTCATTATCTTTTCATTATTATTCAGCCCTCTGATCATTATTCCTCCTCTCAATCCTCTTCAACAGGTCCATGTTTTTTCCTGTACTGAGGACTTCAGAGCTGAATGCAGTACTGCAGGTGGGGTCTCACAGGACCAGAGTAGAGGGGCAGAATCACCAACTTTGACCTGCTGGCCATGCTCCTTTGGATGCAGCCAAAGATACAGCTGGCCTTCTGTGCTGCAAACACACATTGCTGGCTCACACCCCATCTTTCATCCACCAGTACCCCCAAGTCCTTCTCTTCTGGGGTACTCTCAATCCCTTCATCCCCAACCTGTATTGATACCAGTGGCTGCCCTGATCCAGGTACAGGACCCTGGACATGGCCCTGTTGAACCTCATGAGGTTTGCATAGGCCTACCTGTCCAGCTTGTTCAATGATGAATTCTCCTAATAAAGAACCCTGTACAAATGGCATGCACCTCACCTGAGGGATTTTGCCCAAACCAGGAACCCAGTTTGAGGATAAAATGCAGTTGCGTAGCTAAGGTAAGCACAAACTGCAGAGACACTTTTCCTTCTGCTGGGCAGGAGCCAATGGACCGTCCCTGGACAACTCCTTACTGTTTGCCTCATTCAAGTCACTCATGATAAGCGCTTCAGCACTGCAATATGTCACACTTGCAGAGACCCGAGCAATCTCAATGCTGTATTCCAAAGACACCCCCAAAAGAGAAGTGCCATCCTTGGGGGCAAAGCATGCTGGCACTGTGCATCAGCAGTGTATATTGACCTTGTTCTTCCTTAATGCACCTCCCTCCCCCCCCAGAAAAAAAAAAAGAGCCATGACTATTTGCACATGCACTGAAGCTTTAGGAAAGGGGTTGTCAGTCAAACGCCCAGTAGGAAAGACATTCAAAGAGAAAGTCAATGAGCCTGAGCAATCAGTGTAAATCAAGGCTTTAACCTTCCTGAGCCTCTCTGAGACTGCTGATCTGTAAAAGAAGATGCTTAAGCACTTATCACATTTCCAAAGAGTCAAGTGCACTGGACATGTCAATGCGAAAAACATTTATTACTAAAAGTACCAATTGAAGTGTCTCAATCGTACTGTCTCTGGACTGTTCTCCTGTAAAAACCATTGGGCAGAGCAGATGCTACTACAGATCTGTTTAACGTAGAAATACAGACTCATCCTCAGCCTGTACATTTTTAGTAAATAGATCCTTGGCTTGGTGCAGTATCTAAGTCCTAACTAATCTGACCCTGGAAACTGTCATAACTACAGCAGCCAGTACCCCAGTTTCTGGTGCATAAAACAGCAGTTTCTTTTTTATTGACCAGCAGAGAGAAATCTGTCTGCCTAGCAGCTGAATCAGATGGGAGCAGCCCCTTTCCCACACAGCAAAGAAAACATTCAAGGAAAACCATCCTCTATCAGCTGCTCTGTGGTAACATCATTAGGCTATGACATATAGCCAGGCCGTTTAACGTAAAAGGAAGAATTCTACCAATGGCATTTCCCTTGCCTAAACAGAAGGGAGGCTGTTAAATTATCTTTGAAGAAGCAGATAGGCCCCTGTAACAGCAGTTTTCCTAAATGAGACATCTTTAGAGGAGGAGCTCCTTTTGTGGCAAAAAGCAGCCACCTCCAGCCCAGTGACACTGAATCTTACTCTATAATCCCTGCATCCTTAGATAATATTTCCTTCTGTTTTCAGACCTTGAGCACTCAATCTGCCTCAATACAAACTAAAACCACAGTGTTGTGCATCCTGCGTATCATATTGTCAACCTATTTAACGGGGTGGAGGGAAGGAAGAGCTATTGGATGATTTGTGCACCTCCCCAAACAAACAAGAGGCTCCAAGAGATAGTGTAGGCCATTACTACAGGAGGCAGGCAGCATCTGCAGGAAGGCTGCTGGGATGATACAGTTATTTTGACACCTCCACTTTCTGTCACTGACGCAAACACCACCATATGTGTAAAAAGGAAACAAACAAAATGAATAAAATAAAAAAAAACAACCAACAACAGAAAACCACAGCCAACTACAGCCCTTCTTCTTTGCTAATAAACTCAAATAGCTGAAGTGACAAGGTAAGAAAGACAATATTAGGAATCCACACTTCAACAAACAAGCAAACATTTTGAATGTATTTTAATGCTACTCATTTTGCCCTACACTAGAAACACAAACTAAAAACAAAAGTCCTTGCACCCCATGCTTCTTCATCTGCCTTTCCCATTTGCAGGGAACACCAAGAAACCACTTCCAAGTTGATGTAAGCTAGTTCAGCAAACCAAGAAGAGCACTGCCGACCACCTTCACACTCTCAGAAAGGCACCAAATCAATTTCATTAAAAGCTAAGAGAGATTTTTTAAAACTAAGAGGTTTTTGATCAGTGCACAATGACAAGTTACTTTTAGGTCAACACCTACTAAAGCACAGCATAAATACTTTTCTCTTTGCTAGATTTGGTGTCTGTCTGGAGAACAGATAGCTGAGCTTCCCTCTAAATGACACTAAAGACATTCCATGCAGTTTTTTTCACATGTGCTTTGGTAATACTGGAGGTACTGAACTGGCAGGAGAATTGCAAACGTTCTTCTGGAAGCACAACCTATGGGGAGCATGAGTGGCCCTACCAAACAGGAGAGGATTTTCCACTCACCCTTCTCAGGAGCAAAGGTATTTACTCTAGGTCATCAGGGAGTTCAGTCTATCTTGGAGATTTTTTCTCCTCAAGTAACTCCAAAAAGCCCATTTCTGCTTATAGTGAAGAGCCATTCTGAAGAACCAGTTCTGTCCTGATCCCATAGTGCTGTGTAGAGACATTTAAAAAACAATAGCAAGTCTGCATCCAGATTCTTATTTGAGCTGAATTCACCCTTGTAAGATTCTGCTTCTACAAGAGTAGATACAAGTTTGTGCGTCATTTGACTATCAGTAACTTCTGGCAAAAAGGACATATACTCGATCAGATGGTATTGCCTCATACAACTTGTGCCACCAGAGAGGCATGGAAGTGTTTCAGCATACATGCACTTATGTTGCTGTTATCTATCTGCTTAAAGAACTTGGTAGCAAGATGAAAAATATTTGCTACACTACAGATACCAGGAAGTGTATTCCCAGATGAGACCATTCTTTCTTCTGCAGAGAGAATTACTGAAGTGCCTACAGTGTATTTTGTTCCCCAGAAGAGCAACTACTGCTGGTCTGAGCACAGAACTAGAATCCAGACACTGGTTACTGATGTCACCCAGCACTGAAAACAACATAACATGGGGACCCTCACTTTACCCTGGTTGAGAATTTAACTCTCCAAAGGCAGAATTAAGACTGAAGAAGCAGCAGCAGCCCCAAGGAGCCCTACTGCTGTGCAGATTGCCACTACAGCCCATGACCATGCAGTATTAGGGCTGAGGTGGGAGAGGCTGAAGTCCAGGTCCCAGAGCTCAGCAAACAGCCCGAGGTTTATTCCAGTTCAGCCTGGAGGGGCAGCTCATCATGGCAAGAAGTCATGCTGTTAAGCAGTAACAGGTTTAATGATTAACATTTGCACATAGAGGAATAATTTGGAAGCTTTTTATAACCCATCTCCCCACTCCTGCTACCAGCAGCTTAGCCCCAAATCTTGCTTCTTTCTCCAAATGAACATGCAGAAAGAAATGCACAGTAAAACCTTATTGGCACTTGGGGAAATTAAGGGAGGGAGGAATGTCCCAACACACAACCCCCAGCCGCAAGCCAAATTAATTACTGCCAAGCTGTTCCAGCCCCCTCTGGTTACGCTAAGTGCCAAAGCCGGTTTAGGTGACCAACTCATCACTGACACAGAAATTACGAGGGGTGAGGAGATGGTCCAAATGAATTACCAAGGTGTAAGTGTAAAACCCTAACAAGAATGAGGTACAGTCAGTTACGGCAGCAGCTACCATGAGACAAACTGCATTTTAATCATCTCTATGTAGTAGTTGGAATCCAATACCAAATTCTTTACATTCATGCTGGTACACAGTTAATGCACAAGCAGTTTTGGCTTCCCTGGTTAATAACCAAACGTTAGCAGATCTCAGGAATGAACATACCTTCCCCCCACCACTTGCTTTCTTTCAGCAGAGACTGATCTTAATCTCAGCTGTACATCAGGGAAATGGAAGGAAAAATGATTTCTACCCCCAACCCATCATCTTACTTGCCTAGGGAAGTTATAAACTCCCCAGAACAGAGGCTGTCTTTTGTTCACATTCTGCCTTGCACAGAAAGGCCTCCAGTTTGGATACCCAAACACCCCTACAAAAAGGGATCTTCAGACAATCAGGAGGGACCCAGCAGCACAGGCTCTTTGTGAGACTGGACCAGGAGCAAGACTTACTGAGGTGGCTGCACACCTTTGGTGTGCAAATTGCTTGGAATATGACGGCAAGGCAACTCCTAACTCCAGGCATGCTTGGGGCAGCCCCTAGAAGTTTGTTATCCAACACATCTCCCTGCTTCTCTCCTAACCCTGAAGAGCCACAAAACAAAGCTCTCACATACAGAGAGTAAGCTACAGAGATGCACATCCACCTGTGAGCCAGGCTATGCACTCCTCCAGCATACAGAGATACAGCCAGCTGACTCTCAAAGGGCCCAAACTGACAGGCAATGACCAAAATGCATCCCAATTTACCCCCATCAGATATGGGACAGTGATACGAGAATTTATCTTGGGAAGAAAAATATTGAACCAATAACTTAAAGCAAATCCTGATCTCAATAGAAGTACTTTCCATTCAAATTCAAGAAGCACTCAGGTGTCCCCCTTGATTTACAGGTACAAGGAGCAGCAAAGTTCAGAGTGGTACCAACCACAAAGGGCAGAGCTGCACAATTCACAGCTGAAAGGCAGCAAAAGAAGAAGGCAGGAAATACCCTACCTTTCATATTAGCCCTGCCACACACAGTAATTTGTATCATCTCACTATGTTTCCCTTCAACTCCACCGCATCCTTCCTGAAGGTGAGGCTTTGGGCCCAAGAAAATTAATGATTAAATAATTCACGATTAACAACAATTTTTAATAACATTGTAAGCTGAGGGATGCAAGCAGATCAGCACATTTTTCCTGCTACGCAATGTGATTCAGTCTTCATCTTGAACTACAAGGACGGTGTTTACTTTCACTGTAAGCCACTTCTTCATGGCTCACCTAACATGTAGCACGAGATTTATGTCTGCTCAAGAACCTGATCCGAGCCAGGAGCCCAGCCACTGATGTAAAACCCTTTTGTGCTCAGCCAAAGGAAGGTTTTGATAGGTACTTGGGCAGCCTCTCCAAAGCTAGAACTCACTTGACCTCATCATTGCCTAACTCAATGGATACATAGCTAATCCTGGAAGAGCATTGATTTCCTAGCCCTTCCCAAGATTCCTCTGAGGTTGCCCTGCCAGTGTGGTCCAGTTTTCCCAGCACAGACTGGAAACACTCCAGCTAGCAGGCACAGCATAGCAATTTGGCATTCCAACACACAGCACAGCCAGACTTAGACCACCCAAATGCAGAGAGGATGCAAACAGACTCCAAGTTAGCTCAGATTTTCTCCAACACATTTTTGGAAAGGGTTACCTCATTGCAGAGCATCCATCCTTCTGCTGAGAACTCAACCTCAGTGTAAACACCACATTGCACCCCAAGCAATGGGAGAAACATGACTGTGCTCACCCCAGCCTGCATTTGGTACTGCCAGGGGAGCCAGATCTGCAGTTCCTGAACAAAAACCAAAAGCCTTAACATTAGAGAAGCAAGCATAGCATCAGCAGGGACATGGGAACTCACTATCCCTGTGTCAGGGATAGGGTTATGCTCCACCTGCTTGTCACTGCCCATATTAACACACCCAGAGATCCGTTTGAGAGTCTGTGCCCTATCTTTGGGCACAAAACCGGTACTACAGCCAAACTGAGACATCTCAGAAGGTTCTGTAACACATATTCCCTACTCCATCAGCAGCTTGGTGTAGATGGTAATGCCTATCACACAACCAGACCCCAAAAAAAATCTCCCAGAAAGGTATAAAGAAAACAAACAAACACACACGTGCATATTATAGCACTTGAGAAATACAGCACGATTATATCACTGAGCACCAGGTGTCTGCAGCCAGCAGACTTGAAACAGTCACATTTCCTAACTCTGATACTCTGGGAAACCGCATTTTTAAACTTCCCTGTGTGGATGTGGTGGCTCCCATTCGCGCTGCCATTGTATCCCCATTCCCATGCTCAGAGACTAACTCACCAGTTACCCAAGGAGCTGCACTGCTGTCCACAGCATTTACGTGCGTGTCCTCATTTGTTAGGCTTTTTACTGCATACTTGATACCAAAAGGAACAAAAGTACAGCGTGGCACTACTGAGCATGACTCTCTGGCACTGAATACTTTATTCAGGGCACTCAGCATGCGAGCAGATGGAAAGCATCAGGGTTTTCTAATTTTGTCCTGCAGGAAGACTTTTTCAGAGAAGCTCTGAAGGCACCTTCACTGGGCAGGAGCACTTCTGCAGCCAAGCCATGGCTGTTTCAGGATTCAGCTTATCCAAAATAAAATTGCAAGAAAAACACTCCTTTCTTTTTCCCCTTTCAGGCTCATCAAAGGGCTGATGCAGGTTCCAGCACAGTTGCTTCCTCTCTCCCTGCTACTTTAAAACAAAGCCTCCTCCCAGGTACCACATTTCAGCTTACAAGATGAAAAGGTTGGGAAGTAGGAAAAAGAAAACAGAAGGTTAAAGTAGATAATTTCCTGCCGCTTTAGCCAAATGTCATCAGTGCCCGTGCTATAACAGAGTCCTGACCATGACACCTTGAAGCCTAAACTGCAAATTAAGTCAACCCTACTACTCCATCATGGCAGAACAACCAACCAAGCATCATCTGACCAGCCAAAACAGCTTCCCTGCCCACGTGGCAACTTCATTCACATCCCAGGGTAGCAGGAGGCTTAGACACCAACAGTGCTGTGGGACCTGCATTGCCACCGCAGAGGTTGAGTCTCTGCAGGGACGATGCCCCTGAAATAGCTGAAGGAAAGCTTCTCCAAAGAAAGCATGAACTGTCTATCAAAACCTTAGGCTCTACCAACATTAAGAAATTATCTATATGCTCAAAGCACAACACAGACTCATAGAATGGTCTGGGTTGGAAAGAACCTTAAGATTATCTAATTCCAAACCCCCTACCATGGGCAGAGACACCTCCCACCAGATCAGCTTGCTCAAAGGCCCATCCAATTTGGCCTTGAACACTAGCAGGAATGGGGCATCCACAAGTTACCTTGGGCAACCTATACCAGTGTCTCACCATCCTCATAGTTAAGAATTTCTTCCTTATAGCTAACCTAAGTCTCCCCTGTTTAAGCTTGAAGACTTGCAAGCTAAGTCCCCCAGAAGCCCTGCGAAGCAGATAAAATCTCCATTTTAGACTTTGAGGAAACAGACACAGCAGCCGGTAGGGAGGATGAGTTTGCAGCTCAGTCAGTAAACCAGCTTAACTCCCAGGGTCTCACTTTAGTTATGGCTTTACCTTAACACAGTAATACAGGATGTGTTGTGGATCACAGTCTCTGAACTAGGCACTGTACAGACAGAACAGCAGTGACAACTGACATGACGAGCCCCAAAGAGCCTACAACCTTACTACAGGAGCTGGCAGATAAGGCTGGAGGAGCACAAGGGAGCTGCATGTGCCACTGAAGCAGGAAAGAGAGGTGTTCCTGGGACTGCCACTGGGATGCAGTGGGATAAGACCAGTCATCTGGCATCATATGGAGAGCCAAGGAAGAGGTACACCACTGCCATGCTCTGCCCCGGGGCTTTCCCTGCAGAAGGGAGATGATGTATGGCACAGGCGAGCCAGGGTCCCCCACTCACCCACGTGCTTCATCCCCAGCAGGTTTTCCTGTTTATTTCACTGCCTTTGTGCTAGGCTGCATGTTCTTCTTCTAGGAATAATTAAGTCATTTTTCAACACTCCGACACAGCAGCACCAGCTCGTTGCTGCTGAAACAAAACTGCCTCTTCTCCCCTTGCCTTTCAAGTGACTCCTGACCCTAGGATGAAGCTCACAGCCAACTTTCAACCACAGCAAACAGTGACGCGAGACGTCTGTCCAAGGCTTCTGTTTCCTGCAAACACTGCTAAATTTTTAGCCTTGAAATATTGTGCAGCTTTGCGCACACAAAACAAATCTAACTGGGGAAGCAGCTGCACACTGACAGAACGCTTCAGCTTGCTACAATGTGCAGCTGCTTCACCCACTTATTTAGTGGGAACAAAATGGTAAAAACAGAGAAGTCATCTTCAGGAGAACTGCCTTGCACACCACCTCAGGCTGCCCAGATCACCATGCTGCCCAAGCCCCAGCTACCTTGTCACTGTGATTAACAATTAAAGCCAAAACTGCCAACTGGATTTTATTAACATCATTATTGTGAATAATTTCTTTTATTTTACTTTTTAATACACCACATGGGCCACCAGCACGAATTAAATATGAAATAGCTTTCTGCCATTTAAACAAACAGCATTCGTTCCCACATTTTTAAAACATAAACAGTGTAAATAAAATATTAAGCTGTCAAACTGCCACTGAATATTCCTACTGCAGTAATACCTCTGGAGAAATAGTTAGCAAGTCGTCCTTTCCCAGGGAGCTGGCACAGGCCTCTCATCTGCCATAACAGCGACCCACAGAGATCCAACAAATTCAGTGTTGCAGGTGTGTGGTCACAGCAGGAGCAGCTGCCATAAACCCCCAAGTATTAAGGGCCACTCCCCACCCCCTAACACACAACCACCCAGCATGAGAGCAGAAAGAAACCCATATAGCCACGTTGCTGATCTTTGCCCCAAAAGGCAGGAGATGCCAGAGTGAGCAACCTGGTAAGAGTCAAGCAGTAAGGAGGCTGCTGAAGTGACTGTGGCATCTCATTAAATATTAGGCCTTCCCTCTCCGCAGCACAGCAGGCCATGAAATCAAACTTGTATTTCACAAACTTGACAATATGCCAATGCAAGGAATTAGTGCTCTTCCCCCTCTTTTTATCATTATTTAGGATCTCTGAGTATGCAAGACCTGCCTCTGGCAGGCACACATGCAGGGCCCCTGTGGGATACAAGTCCCTGAAAAGTGGTATCACTTATTGATCCATGATAAGCAGCTTACCCCACTTGTGATGGAAAGAGCATCCCTGAAAGCCGCACATAGATGGAATGTGATGAAGGAATAGGAATAAAATAATTCACAAACAGTGAACATCAGCCGCACCTGCTCCATAGGATTCAGGTACCCACAGCCAAATGCAACAGAAAACAAATGCATCAGAGTGCACTATCTAGCCAAGTCTACCAGGGTCTGAAGACTATACATCAAGGTAGCCTTACACAGTGGCATGTACAAGTGTGGGTAAACTTGATAGTTTGGCTACTCAGAGAAGCAGGGAAACCCCAGCCGCTGCCTATCTTGTGGCTAAACAAGAGTGAGAAACAAACAACTGACATTTTTCCTCAGCAGCTTGCTCGATGCCTACAGACACCTTCAGTTATCAGCAGCACATCCCAGAGGATTCTCTCACTCACTGTTTCACCACAGGCAGGTGACACTCAGTTCAGCAGTGTTTGCAGAGCATTTGGAAACCCTTTGTTATAAGGGAAAAGAACACCTTGATCTCATCTCCCCTGTGCTCACAGCACCTTGACTACTGTGTCCAGTTCTGGGCCCCTCAGTTTAAGAAGGATGTGGAAATGATTGA
>NDXB01052828.1:0-10476 GCA_002631895.1 Agapornis roseicollis
AAGAAATTCTTTCCTGTTAGGGTGATGAGGCACTGGAATGGGTTGCCCAAGGAAGTGTTCAAGACCAGATTGGATGAAGCCTTGGGTGACATGGTTTAGTGTGAGGTGTTCCTGCTTGTGGCAGGGGGTTTGGAACTAGATGATCTTACAGCCCTTTCCAACCCTAACTATTCTA
This sequence comes from Agapornis roseicollis, assembly GCA_002631895.1. NCBI lineage: Eukaryota > Metazoa > Chordata > Aves > Psittaciformes > Psittacidae > Agapornis > Agapornis roseicollis. The sequence goes on from NDXB01052828.1 coordinate 176, forward strand.
TGATTCTATGGGACCTGTTAGGGACACACACTGCCCCAGGGCCGTGTGGGCCCCAGCACCTTCAGGTCACTTCAGTCCAAACACAAGTGGGTGGCACAAATGACCTCATCATGTATCATGTTCAGACACATCCTGAATATGCTGGACTTAATGAAAGTATTTGGAACAACTCCATTGTGTGCACAGCAACAATTTTGCTGTGATTTCCTGATACTCAGCAGCCAAGGAACTGGGAGGTTTCTCTTTGAAATGGTAAGATACATATTGCTATCCCAAATCAGTAGAACCGATGCATCTGATAAACATATAGGATTGTCTGTTTTTTTCCAGCTCTAAATCTAGAGCTGATGAATGGAGATTTGAACTCAGAGCTAAAGGCTCATACTGAAGACAAGGAAACATCACTTTTTTTCTCTGCTTTGTAGCAGAAAAGAACACTAGAGCCCAGTTCTGGTCCTGTGAAAAGACAAGACATTGCATTAAATTCTATCAACCCTTAAAAGGTTCTGTGATTATTTTTAAAATGACAAGAACAACCACATTATTTCTTCCTTGTCTACAGGACAAATGTTCTCACAAATTAAATCCAGCAACAAAGGGGAGTGGCAGGGAAAGATGAATAACATTGGGTGCCAGTAACAGTCTAGTCAGATGAAAATATCCTTCCTATATCGGTATCTCAGGGTGTGTTGCTGGTCAAGTGAAGCCGAGTTGCATAATGTTCAGCTAAGAGAACACAAATTTTGGTGTGATGTGCTGATGATGAGATTTACTAGAGTGTATTTATGTGTGTAGAATCAGTATAAAGAGGCACTGCAATGTTTGTCATCAAGTAGGGAAATGGCTTCATCCTGAAATGCATTGAGATCACTTGCCTGGTGCTGAGCCACTAGTCTCCCACGGGACTAAATCACAGCTGAGAGCTTTTGATAGCTTAGGGTGAACTTCATGCAGAGGGTGATGTATGGCATCCAGCTTCTCAAATGCTGACAGGCTCTTTCCTGCCTGCAGTTTAACTCTAGAGTTTGGCACTGGCATGTGTATTTTATGTCCCCTTTTGTCATCATACACACAAACTGAGGTGCAATTGTTATGGAGATGGAAAAGTCCTCTTTGAGTAATTTCTGAGGCAAAGCAAAAAATAGCATCTGTCCCAGGTGAGAACTAAAGGTTAGCACAACTTTGAGTCAGTAACACCTCTTCTCTTTGATGTGCATCCTTTTCTCATGTACTAATTTAATCTTTCATTTCATAATGAAGCAATCACTGCAAAGGGTAAGGTTTCTTAACATTTGCAAAAACCTCATCTGAATTTTCCTCCGGCTTCAGTTTGGGTTTCTGTTGAAGAAACCACCATAGAAAACTATTACAGCCAATCTGTCACTTGATTGATCTGGATTTCTGAATTCACTTTACACCTTTTACAGGAGAGTATCAAATATTTTTAAGGATTGTTTTAGCTCAAACTGCCCCTCTGAAGTGGATGCTGAGAAAAAAAAGCAGTGTACATAAAAGCAGTCGGGAAAGAAGAAACAATCCTAATGGATTATCAAATTCAGAAACTTGTTCAGAGTTTGAATTTATAGAGTATCTGAGGCTTTGGCTTTCATATACATGCAAAGAATCCTTCCCATCCCTCTGACAGTGGCATTGTGTCTGAGCTTATGAATGCCATAAACAGATAATACCAAATCTATTCACAATTACATTTCTTAAATTTACAATCAGAATATGATTAATCATGAACACCATTATACTAAAAATGAAAGTGATGGTGGTTATTTGTAATAAATGCAAACTTATACATTTACATACATCTCTTCCTTTGCTATTCCTTCACCATTTTACACCCTCTCTAATCCATAACCTCTAATCTCTGATACTATATTCTAGCACACCGAGCTGTTCCTGAAATAAAACCCTTTCGTTTCTTATGTCATTTGTATTCTTCAGCACCCACCCACATGTTTGAAAGCTTTTGAGGCATAGTATGTGTTCATACCACCACACAAAAGACATGTATCCACAGTGCTGCAGAATTGTGTGGTACTAATTTGAATAAGGTAGGTACTTATAAATCACAATATACTTCTCTATGACAGCATGATTTAATTCACATTCATACCATATCTTCTTAAAGCAATTGGAAACACTGCTATTTGCTTGTTATTGTATTTTCATAAAATGGTGTAACAGTTTATTAGAATACTAGGATGGTATTGATCAAGTCTGCATGCACCTGGTTTTAGCTGGAAAGGTAACATAAAAATGCCCATTGCAGCCCATGGATAGTTAGAATTATAACAAATTCTATGAAGAATCATTAACTGTATTCTTTTATTTAAATCCCAACCATCCCTGCACCCTGGTAACAAAGCTGTGCAGAACTGGCAGGTGTTTCTACTAAGGACCACTGACCAGCTGAGCTCCTGGAAGGCAGTTAACAACACGAGATGAGAGAAAACCAGGCCAGCCCTATCTGGGAATGTAAGGTGGATTGGTGCAACTCTGGCTGATAGCAGTCTTCTTTCTAGCTCTGAACTGAAGTAAGTGCTACCTTTGTTTTGGGCTATGATTGAGGAAGATCTGCTTGCCTTGTTTACAGTAATATGCTCTAGCCTGTTTATTGTGTTTGTGTTTAATTTTAATGTATAATGCTGCCTTCAAGGAGTTGTGCTTTGAGATTATTACTGACCTGTTGTGTAGATGTTTAGATTTTGTTTGGTTATTTGGAATCTTTTCTTCATCTGGCTGCCTTTCCCCAGGATAACTGGTGAAACAAAAAAAAGTCAGCTCAAAAATTCATGAACTTCCATGCCTCTCTAACTGTAAGGTATTTGCTGTGCTTTTAAGAGTTCCTTAATGTCTAGGGCAGAAGATAATTAAGAAGAGAGGATGGGTATGATGCCTGTGTTTCTTGCAGAGCAGTGAGAAAGGGAATAAGATGTGAAAAGAAACCTTTACTTTCTGTGATTGATGGACCACTTGCTGGTCTTCTGCAGGAGCAGTTCTTTCAATGGACTGGTGGAAAAAAATCTCATGTTTGTTTTCTTGATTAATCTGCTTTTCTCTGCTATGGCCTTCTAATTCCTCATTTGGAGGGAAAAACAAACCGAAAAACCTCAACCCAAGCAATCCTGAGCCCTTAGATGGGCACTACAATGTTTGTCAAATTAAAAATAGAGCCAAACACCCCTGCCTTGAAAACGCTAATATGTCTGAGTTGCTTATCCCCCTTATTTCCTCCCTGATCCCAGTCTCTCCCTAGGCTGCAGAAGGGATGAAGGACACTGAACTAGGATAACCACCAAGGCAGAGGAACTGCTCTGAGACATAGTACTGCAATACATCTATGGAAATTGCTACCAAGTGTTCTAGTGCAGGGGGAAAGAAGTGTGTAGGGTGGTTCTTGTCTGCTGTGGAAACAGAAATGTTCCTAAATGCCCATTGACAGATGCTTATGTCTGGCTGCAGTGGGCATGGAGGAACTTTGCAGCTAGCTGTACATGGCCTCTGCTCTAAGGGCTTCATTTCCAGTGATGGTGAAGAGTTGCTGAGTCTTGGAGGCAGCAGATTCCTCTGTTCTTGTTAGACTGTGAGAGGGCAGAGGCTGTTACTGAAAAGTACCTGCTTACATCAAGCTGTGTTCTGACTGGAAGTGCTTCAATATCCATATTAGTACTTGCTGGTCTTATGGAGCACAAGAACCATGATTAGAAGAGGTACCAAACATGGGAGGTGTGAAGAAGCTTGATTTTTGTAGGTGTCTTTCCCTTTTAGTCTTGCTGCTTTGCCCGAGTCAGATGGCTCTCAGGAAGCTCTATAGTCTCTGGCTCTCTATAGCCAACAGCATATTTTGTCAAACGCATAATTTTATCACTGACCTTTGTGAGTGGCTACAGGCCTGCAGAGGGGGTGGGATACTGTCTGCCTTGTACCCATGAAGATGCATCATGATTTACTTCTCCCTCAGTTATTTAAAAATGCCACAAATGATGCTTTACATCCTGTGTCTGAGTCCTGTCACTTTGTGGCACCCAGAGCAGGTGAGCTGGATGACTAAATCATGCTTGGCTGCAGTTCTCAGCCAGAGCCTTCCTGTGACTATCCAGTATTGCTAATATCCTGCTAACTCCCTTCAGAGCTCCTTGTTATAGGTGCTCTTGTTAAAGACACTAATTGTTCCTTCCCCCTGTGCCCTAGCAGCAGTGAGGCTGCAGAGGTATAATGCACAGAAAAATAGTTTGACTCATGCACACCTTTAGCCTCTGTACTCAGCAATGAGACCTGCATTTGCACATCGGCTTATGGAGGAATGATTTCCATAGCAACAGCAAGGATATGTGGCATAGTATGAATACTGCCTCAGAGCATATAAAGAACCTTCTTAAGAAAGAACTGACTATAGAGGCTCTGAAAAAAAACCACAATTGGATATGTGGAGGAAGTGTTGTGTAATGTTAATTTTTAGTGGCAAGAAACCACATTATATTCATGTTTTGTTTTAAACACTACCACTTTTTAAAAAACAAGTTCCTGGGTATAGAGAGCAGGGACTTCTGCTTTATGCCAGCTGTTAGCGGATGCAAAACAGCATGGAAAGATCTGCGGCGATTCTTCAGCAGCACAGTGAATTAATACTTAGTGAAGATCTAAAGGGGAGTTACCTGAGGCAAGCATCAAGGGGGAGGGGAGGATGACAGCTCTGTTGACTGAGGGGGGAGGGAAGCAGGATCAGCTGGTAGTCTCTTTAAAGAACAGGGTTTATGATTATTAATGGGGGACAGTTTTTTGCTATCAGATGATAGGGCAGCAATGTTTTAGTACTTGGGGATGTGGAGAAGGCAGGACAGGAAATATGCATAAAGGAATAAAACCACTTAATTTTTGATTACGTGCATAAGTTTGTCTTCCTCTTGCTGCTGTTGTCCTGATGCTTCTCTTATTTATTTTATTTTGTTGCATAGCTCTATGTATACACAAAGCAGTCCAGTACCTGGACACTCTCACCAGCATTCTCAGGGGAAGATGGGCAGATAAGAATGTTGTCTTTGGTAGATTCAGGTGTGTTACCATTTCAGAAGGATTGGCCTCTTCTTGGCCCTTCCATGAGCTCCAGGGAGATGTGTCCCTGGGCACACATCTGCAGTGAACTCTGTGGTGCCAGCAGTGGTTACCTGGATACACATGGCTGTGTCTTTCTGAATGGCATGAGAGTGGGAGGAATTGCTTCAGCTCATTATAGGTGGAATGAATAAAAGTAACAATGCTGATTTCATCACTTCGTTAGTAAGGTGCTATCTAATCAACTCTGGTGTGCTGCAGTGCAGCACAAATATCTCAGAAATAAGCAGTTTTGGAAGGGGAAAACTTCATGTTTCAGATATTTATTTTAATCTTTTAGCCGTATTAATTTTGGGGACAGCTAGAACCATTGGAAATACCAGATCCTGGGCTTGAGATGGATGCTGCAAAAGACCTACAAGTGCTATGGAATACCTGCACCTTCCCCTCACAAAGAAATCTGGCTGAGTTTGCACAGCCCATCTTCCTAGAGCTTTTTACCCAGAGTTTGAAAAATTATTACTGTTCCTGACCAGATTTATTTGCTGACTTACATAACCAGCTAATTCTTTTCTTCCTCCACAGCCTGAAGGTTGCACCCTGTAACTTTCACATGTGCATGCAAAGTTAGCAGCCATAGTGAGAGATTTAGAAACATCCTGAGTGGGGTGGAAAAGGTGACATTCCCATTTTGGTCAGTTAGGTACTTTGATAGCAGGAAGATCGGTGACAACTGCCTGTTGACCCTGTATGGGCTCTGTGTGCAGAGGTCTGCCCATAAAGCAGCAGCTGGAGGACTAGCTGTGCCCTCATTTGCAAAACCCCTTTGTGCTAAATAGGGACCCTAGACCTGTGTCTTCATATGGGAGCAAAGAGCAGGGCTGTGGAATTTCTTCAAACTATGAACCCTGGGTATGTTAAGCCCTGCCTGTGGAGATCAATAATGGTGGGTTATCCCACAGTGTCTGCTGTTGTGGGGTTTAGATCTTGGAAACAAAGCAAGCTATTCTCTCTTAATGAGTATCATGTACTCCCAGCTTGTGCTTTAATAGGATTAAACAGTCTCAGCATGGTCTTGACAGGGCTGCATGTACCCTAGGGCAGGAAAGTCTAGACTACCCTGTCTTCCCCAGGCATCCTCACCCCCTTGATGCTGGCATGTGAGGAGAATGGCTCTGAGGGCAGTTTGGCAGGTGTAGTGTGGCTGAATCCAGCCCTAACACAGGCTGCTTTAGTCTGGGATTGGGTTGTATGTCCTGTAAGTATGTATTTACCTGCTAACTTAAGTTTAAAAAAGGCAAAAGATGAGCTGGAATATACTGGTACATGCAGTACGCATTGTACTGAGGGATACATTTCTCTCTGAAGGGAACTGGGCAGGAATCATTCAATGCCATCTCCCTCCCCAGGAACCATCTTTTATCATTTCCTTTTATCATCTGCCATTCTTTTTTCTGTGTATGACTTGGTCATATAGAGACATGTAATATCTAACACAGCATTACTATCTGAGGGTTGCTTGTTTCAGACTGATCTGTGGCAAAGCAAAGGAGATTGAGAGTATGAACCAGGGTGGGATGGCAGCCAGGACTAGATTGGTGTAAGCAACTAGTTTCACACTGGGAGCAGGGAAGTTGTAAAGCAAGGCATAAGATGCCCCGTGCTCTTCCTTCTCTGCAAAGTAAGTACAACTTCTCTTTATTTATTCTGATGTCCCACCAGCTGCATCTACTCTGCTCACATGCCGGCTCTCCTGGCAGATCTTACATATGGAAGCTGTGGACCTGCATTTCAGTGCCTGCCCAGCAAACGCTGTGGAGGAAGAGCATGTGTGGTTTCAGGATGGAGATCTCCTCCTACTTTGTGGAAATGAGTACACCAATGATTTCAGAAGACCTGTTCTGGAAGCTGTTTTGTTTCATCCCATGTGTCCATTTTCCTCGTGGGAATGTGTCTGTGTCAAGTCTATAAAATAAAATACTACTTTTCCAGAAATGAATAATTAATTGTGAATACTTCAGATGGTATTGCCACATATGCTGAACAGAGAATAAAAAGGCAACGGCAGCTTGTAATAAGATTCCTTTTCCTGAAGCAGTAAAGATCCATACAATCTTCCACCTACCCTTTAAGATAGTAATAAAAATGACTCAGCTTGGCAGCACTTGTCATAAGTGGTAGATGGCTTTAGAATTTTTTTTGTTAGAGGAAAAACATGCATTAAATACAGTGTTGGATCGATGAGGTATTGGCTCTTGAAATAAATGTGAGGAGGAGGATATGCCTTTACGGCTCATGCTAAACATGTACCATGAAAAGAAAGCATCTTTTGCTGTGAACACTACCTCTCTGCCATCTTTCTGAGGAGGAATATGTAAAGCTGAGCTGAACAAGCCAACTAAAGAAAGTTCAGAGTCTTGCTAGAGGCCAGAAAGTGAGGCTGTGGTAGAAATGGGAAGATGGGGGTCCCTGTTACCTTAACTGAGTTCTTGCCTCTTGCAGTTGTTTCTAAGTCAGAATCACTGCTTTGAGGTCTTGCCATGAAAAGCTCTATAGGAAAGTGGGCTGTTGAGCACTGTAACATAAATGGCATCAGGAAATAGAGCCCCCCTCATCTCATTCTCATTCAGCTGCTTCTCCATCATCTCCAAATGTGCCATATCTGTAGCAGCTGCTATGAGAATGATACGGTGATCTGCTTACTGCAAGAAAAAAGTCATTTGCAAGGCACTGGCATAGATGGAGCAAAATGAGCAGGACATTGAACTGGAAGCACTTGTGAGGTAGGCAAACAAGTCCAGTGTTTCCGTAATGGTAAGAGTGTGAAGGGAAGGATGGTGAAGGAGAAATGAATGTGACAAGCTGCAGAAATAATAATGTAACTGGTCAGGGATGTGAATAATGAGAGGTAAAGAAAATCTCTGCAGGGATGGACAACAAATACTGCTCTAGGGATTTATTTCTTGTGCACGCTGGCAGAAGCTCATGCCAGCTGATGCACTCTGAGGAAGCTGCTTTGACAACCAGCATGGCCCTCTGAAATGAGCATCTTTCTGCCTGTCTACAGTTCTTTAGGGTCTAACTTTCTGAAGGCAAACCACTGGCCTACACTGAAACTTATGTATAGCACTTTTGTAGCTCCTTTGGTAGGAAGCTGAGCTGTAGTTCTGGGTCCTGGTTGGACTTTATCAAGGTCATCACCTGTTTTCAGGGTTTGGGGTGAAAAGAAGTCTGAGAAACTTTTGTGGCTCCATGTGAAATGTAATAGCCAGGACAAAAGGAAGAGAGGGAAGAGGCTCTGTTCTGCTTTTACTTATGAAGTACATTTGCCTAGAGGTTCTGGGGAAGGGAGCATCTATTGGTACAGCTGGTTGTACATCTTGGAGGCTTGTAGGGAGTGTATTAGTAATCTCGCTTCTGAAAGGGATAGCTGAAGGGTTATGAGACTGATTCTTAGTTGTCTGTGTTGGTACTCACTTATTGATTATGCCTAGTGGACATACTCATTTCATGGCAACATTGTGGTGGTATTCCTTGTTTTTTGTTACTTTACCAGAAACTGGATTTTTACTTTTTAGTCAGTCTCTAAATCCACCCTCAGCTTTGACCACTGAGTGCATAAACCTCTGCTTTGATCTTCAGCAGGGCCTACACAGCTTTGGCTTTATGCCAGGACATCCTGGAGGTCCATGCTCAAACCTGTACAATATTGCTTGGTAGTTTAATTATCTGCCGCTGTAGGTTGTGCCTGCAGATATCTGGAGTTCAGGTTCAATCATCTGTAGGATCTCCTCTAAGGGAGATGCCTTAAAGTGTATCTCAGAAAAGCTGGTTGAGAGTTGAGCTGGTGCCCTGTGGTGTGCTGCTGTGTGAAGTAGAAAGAGGTCATGGATGGCTTTGGGAGGGCGAAACCAATTCAGTTTAACTTAAACTCTTTGGCAAGTGAAAACTTTCTTATTAGTTCACTGCAAGGAAAAGATGCTGAAGGCAATTTCAGCACTTCAGCACATTTTGGCTGTTATGCTGGAAATGCTCTCATTTCTCAGCACTGGGAAGTGGGTGAGGTCTGCTGGTGTTAGCTTCCTGGGACAGAAAATATGAAATTCTGCCCCTGCTTGGCTCTGTAGAGCTTTTTGGGCAGCTTTTTGGGCCTTGCATCCCAACGAGCAGTGAAAGAAGGAGAGGAATTTCTGCTAATAGCCTGCTAGAGAAAATGGCTCAGGTTTTCCCAGAGCAGCATTAAACTGTAACAGAGCTTGGTTAGCAACCTCAGGGATGAGAAGTTATTTAACCTTGTCATCTGGTACAGCAACAACATTATTAAATGGTCCCTTGTTGTGAACAAAATACCTCAATGCACTGCATAGCAAGTGAGACCTCTCAATACCAGCTCTCAGGGTGGAAGCAATCCTCTTGCTGCACCCACATGTGGCATGATGATGCTTCGATATGATTCTGTAGACCCTCATTTTTAACATACAAAACTCCTAGCTAGTAGTTCCTCCTCTGTGTTTCAGAAATTGAATGGGAGTTATATTTTATGATGGGGAAAAAAATGAAGATACCCTTATTTTGTCTTCAAAGGTTCTGGCTGCTTCATGCAATACGGTGTACAGCTAACCCCACACAACCATGCTCAGCTAGCCTGACTGTGCTCTGGCCTTCACACGAGGCAGCTATATGCAGCATGACCATTCCCCTGGATTCCAAATGCAGTGGTGCTGTTAGGAGGGCTGCAAGCAGCTGGTGTGGGCACTGCGCTTCATGGATGTTGCTTCTGTTGTGAAGCTCACCTGGCTCTGTGCATCTGCACTCTCCCACAGTACTGGAAGCACCAGCCAAGCTGGCACAGTGTAGTTCCTGTGTCTTGCAGCAGAGCAGCTGCACCCATAGCACCTTTAGCACCTGGATGGGGATTTCTGTCTCAGACTCTTTATTAACCTATTGCTCACTCCTCTGCACTGGCATCTTGGTAAGTTGTCAGCCAAGCCTCCAGGTCTCTCATGGTCAATAAGTGTTTTTCACATGCAAGTTTGCAGAGGAGAGGAATCTTCCTGGGACGGCCTCCAAGACAGTGAAGCATGTTCTTCCACAAGCTAAAGATCACTGCAGCTTTCAACAACACAAATACCAAGAACAAGGCATGCAGCCTCCAGCCTATATATACATACAGCAGTATGTATGTTCCCAGGGAATAAAACTTACCAAAACAAGGCATACAGTAAACTGCACATATG
>NDXB01052829.1:0-11352 GCA_002631895.1 Agapornis roseicollis
AAAAAAAAAAATGCAAATAGGCCCATAAATGAAAATGAAGAAGTTGTTTTTAACAGTTTCATCCCTGTCAATGCAGTTTTTATTGGTTTGCAGTCCTCCTAAGGCTTATGAATGTGCTTGCTTGGACTCATTGGATTTAAAATCAGGGTTTCTTCCATGCAGTGGAGCCAGGGTGCAGGAGCTGGCTGAGTTTCAGCACTCCCTGTGAGCCTCCCTTGTGTTCATATCACCAGCTCTGGCTTCCCCTGCATGGGGGCACGGTGACCTCCAGCAGTGTATCTGGTGAGATGCACCTTTTAGAGAGGGAGTTTGCATCTGATTTGCCAGCTTGGCGTCAACCAGGTGTTGGAGGTATACTCTCCAAAATATGGTGGGTTGACAGGCAGAAGATTTAGGCTTGTACACATGGATTTATATGTGTTTGGCTTCTCTGTGATACAGGTGGAGGCATCAGGGGAAGGCAGATCACATAAAGCAATGTCTAGTCTGTGTTTCTTTAAAGTCCATACTCAAGCGTGGGTCTGGATCCACTCCATAATGCTGGGAGCAATGAGGTCTGTGTCCATGGGCTCTTCTCCCTGTGTTAGGGCAAATATTGAGGGAAATGGCTCAGCTAAAGCAGTGAGGAGATGGAAATAAAATAATAAAGTATTTTTTTTTTTTAGGTATTAAAATACATAAAACTACAGCACAATCTTGCTCTTTTTTCAAAAATGTAGATGGTCCATGAAGTGTCATCAAATATTAAAGTAAGAGTTAAAAATAGCTTCACTTTGTGCATTTCCCTTAATCTCTTGTCCATGTATTATTTCAAAATTACTTTTATTCTGTTACTACTTTCTGTCTCCTCTGCTATTGTATTTAAAATCTGTACAAACAGAAGTACAAAGTGCCATTCAAACCATGAAGCAAACAAAAGAAAGAAGAAATTATTTATTTAGAGAATTGTTTTATTTGAAGTCATTTTAAGTAGCACGTAAGAACAGCATACTTGGAAGTCAGAGAAGTTTTTTGTGTTTAAAGAAAAGGTTGATTGTATCTTTTAAAGACTGTTCATATAAATACTGTGGTTCTTTACAGTAAGAAGCATAGTCAGACAGAATCCTGTGCAGATTTCTGTTGCTGGAGGGCAGAATAACTTCCCTAGCATTCAGGGAGGCAGGTGGTTGTAGCCCCACAGCAGAATACATATGCTGCACGGCAGCAAGCTTGAGAGGAAATGTATAAAACCAGATAGGTAGGTGTTAGTTCTCGTTGCCATGGTGTTTGGTCATTGGTTACTTCACCTATCAGCCTTTCTTTCCCTCTCTTCTGGAGACCTGCAGCCCTAACCTGTGGCCAGGTTCAGCCCCAGATGGCAGTTGGGTCCAATAGCATATGGGCAATAATTTTATTGATTTTATCAAGGTTTCTGGCATTTGTGGCTGAGGAGGAGGGCTCCCGGCAGTGAAGTGTGCATTATCTCGTCGGGCATGATCCAGGTAGCCTAAACCCCACCAAAGCATGCTGCCAGCTGGCCACTGAGGCTTGGAGCTACAGGTTAACAGCAGGAGCTCCTCAGAGATGGGTGCTGCTCCCTGCTCCATCCTGAGAGCAGCCACAGAGGGTGGTGCCACTGCCGCTTCCTCTGTCCCCAGGGCTGGGGAGAGGCAGGGGAGTTGCTCCATTCCATAATGAGATTCCCAGCTCCTGCAGGTCAGTGGGAAAAGGGTCTGAGGGAGATCAGGTGTGGTTGTGGGGGTCTCACCTACCTGGTGAGCTCTTTGCCTCAGTCCCACTCTACCTCCAGACTGCAGATTTGCCCTCAAACAGAGATGCTTAGCTGTTCTAAAATTTGTGGCAGCTTAATGATTACCTCAGATAAAGGGTGGGATGAGCTCTCCACATCAGTTTCCCTTGTAGCTTGTGCCAAGCTGTGAACATAAAATGTCAGGTTTTGGTTATAAAAGCACTCTGTCTGCTATATATGGCATACTTCCCTTGGTATCCTTAAACTACCCGCAACAAAGGGGACCAGACTTGCATATCCATTTTAGCTTTTCAGCTACTAATGACAAGGTAGTATTTCCAGTGACTTTGGTTTTATCGTGGTGCCATTACCAGCAGTGAACTACTGGAGTTGAAAGGTTGTTGGTGTATCCTTCATAATTTGGAAAATAAAATAGCCTTGTCTCCCTCTGGCTGGGTGGTTAAATCACACTGCAGTGGTCCTACTTCATCATTTTCTCATGAAAGACTCAAATCCTAGGGTTAATTAAAGCGTGGAATAAGTACCTAGGGAGGCATACATAAATGCTAACAGGATTCTTACCACATGTCTACAGAGGCGAACATCACCATGTATAGTTTATGTTAAGCTGAGGACAGAAAATCCTTAGATCTCTTACAAGGTAACATTTTTATATTTTTTGACAGATGTAGTAAAAAACCCCCATCCTCACACAACAAGAAGACCACACAAAATCTGATAACAGTGCTATGTAAATATATCCCCTATAATCACAGGGATTAAACATTCTGGGAGATTGCATAGAACTTCGTATTTACAGGAATCTTAATGCCCATTCCTATCAGAGGAACCTGGACCTAGGGTCAGAGAGCAAGGAAGGCTGCTGTGTCCAACTGTACCTGTAATCTGACCAGTGCTGTGGGGCAGAACAGTATGGAGAGGAACTGCGTGATCCATGTTGACAGGTGATCAGAAATACTGTTCAGCCTGTTGCCTAAAAGCACTGGTTTCCAGGAGCATCCACTGTCCCTCACTGTGCACCCCCAACACTGGCGCAAGCACTGACTCAGAGGGAGGGGTGCCACCTCCTGACTTCCACCCTTCTCCATGCTTGGCCTCCATTTTCCCTGAGGTTTGTTTCTCTGTACTTGCTTGACCCTCTTTGGTTTGTGCTGGTTAGCTGAGGGGAGGTAAATGGATAAAGTAACCTAGAGCTTTGGGCAGAAGCCCTCATCACTCTTCTGTCCACTGTTTGGATCCTTTTGGCATAAGGGCATTCTGCAGAGAGTCTCCCTATCCCCAGATTGCCTGAATTGAGGTCTGCGCTCCTGTAACTGATTTTATTCCTTTTTAAAGAGGTTAGGGTTTGTCTGCTTGAAGCGGAGCCTTAGGAGATATCCTGATACCATCTGCTTTAAGCATCCAGGTTGGATGCAATTCAGAGGGCAGCGTTAGGAGCAGCAATTCACTGTAACTTCATTGTAGAGAGGCAGGTGTCTCTACACAGGCAATTCAGGTCATTCATGTCAGATGCTTAGAATAGGAGATAGGCAAATTCAGAGTGTCTGCTTTCTTCACCTAGTCCATTGCTTACATCTGTTTATGTCTTAAATGTGATTTATCCTGAAAGAAACCTTGCGCTCTGTTAAGATTGCCTGCCCAATGCAAAAAAAGTAATGCCTCCACAGCAGATCATGACTGCATGCCCCTTAACACACATGTGCCCCCAGCACGTGCACACACTTCATACCTAAGTTTCCTGGGATATGCTCCTGTGGGATTGCCAGGGAGACAGTGGGGGGCAGGGGGAAAGCAGGAGGCTGCTGAGCAGGACCAACCGCAGCCACATCGCTTTTGGGTGAGCAGTGGGGGGCTGGTGGCTGGGCTCATTTAGCCCAGATGGGTTTTGAGGCAGTTTGAGCTATTGCCTTTGTAGAAACATGTTAAAATATAAATGATGAAGATATGTGTTCCAAATAACAGAGTCTCCGCAGGAGCATAGGAGTGACTATAGTGGTAGGGAACCTAGTTGCTAATTTATTTGCAGATGACTTTTAAGTGTGTCCTTTTGAGAACAATTAGAAAAAGGCTGTTTCTTCAAACCACTCCCTGGCCCCTTGTGCTTCCATGTTTGTTCCCTTACTTTGGAAGTGTTCAGGCTGTCACTCTGTATACCTGTGGTCTAGTCTTCAAACATTTATTCTACCCTGTGTTGCGGTGCTGCTTCATATGGTGATTGCTGGCTTTGTGTTCAGTGTCATAGTAGCCATTCCCTGGAAGGCTATCAGGATGAGGGAAGGAACATGCCAAGTATCTGAGAGAGAGAGAAAACATAAAGCCAGATGTGGAAAATTGTTGACATGGATGGGAAATACTTGACAGTGTTTTGTGGTGACCAGTGAGCTCTGCCTAATGGAAGGAGAAGTAAAGAAACAATTCAGAACAGTGGGCAAAAATTAGGAGCAACTCACCAGTTGGGCAAAACAAGGGTTTGCACAGAGCAGTTGTGTGCAAAAGGATGCTTGTGGCAGCATGGGGAATACAAGTCAGACCTCACAGTTCCTAGATCATTCACAGCCAGCACATTCACCTGGGGAAGAGATAGGAATGATGGAAAGAGATGGAATTATGTATGTCTTTCTTGCTTCCCTGCTTCCTCTCTCCTTTTCCCTTCCCAGTGCATCTGGTTTCCGCCCATCCCTCAGCAAGGCTGTAGGAGCCACTGGGAAGCCATCAGACTCTCCCCACAGGCAGTTGCAGAGGTGCACACATGCAGGGTCATGGTACTTGCTCTCTGTCAAGGAACGTTCCTCGTTTTGCTTGGTGTGAGGATCTGCCAGGAGATGCCACCCCATGGGCTTGTCACTGGTAGGTCAAAAGTGAGGCTGAACCCAGGTTCTCATACTTGGGTTTTGAAGAGGTTTTGTTCATTCTGACCTCTTTTGGTTAAAGTGCTTTATTTTGCATTCAGAGTTTAATTGCAGCCAGAGGTACATATCTGTCCCGCTCACCAAACAATAGAAGTCATTTTTCGGGGCACTCTGGGTTCTCGCACCTTAGGGCTTGCATGGGCTTATGGCTGCCAGCAGCATGCACTGCCAGCTACCCAACACTTGGATCCTCAGGGAGAAGGGAGTAGGGGGAAGAAGAGGCTACAAGACTTTGGTAGTCACAACCCTTTTGCACCAATAAGGAGGCTTAAGGCTGCAGTTCTGTAACACCAACTCTTAGGCTGCTTGTCTCAGTGCATGGTCTCTCTACATGCCAAACCGTGGCTCCTGTCTTTCCACGCCACCTCCCCAGCGGTACTGGAACAACCTAATTGTAGTGCTGTGGATCAGCTCAGCCACAGAGATGTTTCCATGCTCTATTTCCACTGCTCCATCCTGAAGCATTATGAGATTGAGAAGGGCACCCAAGTCAGCTTAGTCCAGACAGGCCTGGTACAGCCACAGCCTTGCCCCATAGAGGCTGGGCTTTGTAGAACCCTTTGGCTCTCTCTGCCTTCCAGTGCTGTGGCTTGCAGGGGGCTCAGAGGCCCTCCAAAGCCATGCTGGACCTATGCTGTTGAGACTTGGGGCTTGCAGGACTCAGGTCTCAGTGGTGATGTTCAAGTGGCTGTATGAGGACTTGCCTGGGTCCAGCCGAGCAGGCTGGGAGCCAGAGCTGGCACATAGCATCTTGCCAACTCCCCATGGCAGTAGGAAGAGAGCCCTCTAGAAGGCTCAGTAGTATTTCTAATGAGGAAGTATTTTGATAGAAACATGGCCGTTTGTCTTACGAGTCCAAATGTACTTGATGTTCGGTGTGTGCAGCCTCTTGCCAATGGGTGTTTAAAGAAGGGCAGAATAACCTTCCTTTGACATTGGCTCAATCTCCTGTGGCATTTTCCAGGTAGTGTATTAACTGACTCTGTTCCAGAAGAGTAAGCACACAACAATGCTTCAAGCCATGCCCAGTCCTTTCCATACAAAAGTAAGTGCCACTGCAAGCTGGTTCCCACCTTCCTTAGGAGCACTTTCTAGGTGCCCACCTGTGTTAGCAAGCCTGAAGAGTTCAGGGCTGTACCCCATACTGACAAGCATGGTTTCTCAGACTGGCTGCTTTATCCTGCAGGTCCCCTGCAGGTTGCTACAGACCTGTAGGAGTGGAGGAAAACTGGGTTCAGGAGGGAACACCGTGCAAGAGATAAAGCCTGTGAAAGCGTGAAATTATGAGTGACACAGGAGGCTGCTTTTAGCCTCAGGACATCAGAGTATACATGAATTATTGAAGTTATGGCTCTGTTAATCTTTGCGTTGTCAGCCCTTCTATAAACAGTGAGCAGGTGCTGTGTGTCCACAAGTCCTGCGGAGCAGGAAAGCCCTCCAGTGAGGGAGCAGGAAGCCTTCTGCAGGGCTCGAAGCAGCTTCAGCTGCATGACCTGCATCATTGCTGGTTCAGAGGGATATTGCTCTTCAAAAGCCTGTGTTCCTTTCTTCTACAATAGGCGACATCCTTTAGTAGTCCATTAGGCTCCCTCAGTAGGTTTTCTTGTTTATATGCAATTGGAGTGAGGTCAAAGTGTACGTAACAGACAGTAACTAACAGACATGCATGGAAGGTTTGCTTACCTCTCAGCTTTTGGGGGTTTTTGCAGTTGTGTGTAAAGTACTTATCACAGAATTTACAAACAACTGTGTACCAGCTGAAACTCAGTCACATTATACAGCTTCAGGGTGTGCTGTATGGCCTAGTTGTTCTCCTGATAGTCAGGATTTGAGGAAGAAAATCCTGTGTAGTAACAATTAAGAGGGTATGTGTTGAGTAATTGTAGACATTGTTCTGAGGGTGATGCTCCTGCGCCCTGTACTTTATCTCCGTATCCAGAATGCCAGACAGAATTTTAAAAGTGAATAAATACATAAATAAATTCCTACTTCAAGGCAAGGAAAGGTGACTCTTCCAGGAGCCTGCATTGCCATTTTCCATCTTCAGAGGTCTCTTAGAACAGCTCTGAATATGTGTAAAACTGGAGATCCATGAACTCCAAAGCCAGCCACATTTAGATAAATTGAGTAGAAAAGTTGGCCTTTTGATGATATAGTTACATTGCTAATTAAGATGCTTCTGGAACAATAGTATCTTTCACATTGTGAACTGATTTATTTTTGCCTTGGAAACAGTCACTTTATTGGAAACCAAAGCAGTTATTCCAACTCACAATGCCTAGCAACTCTGGGGGAAGGCTGGTTGCTGGGAAAACCCCATTAGAACCCCTTCAGAAAAGCCTTGCGTGGTTGGTGTGACACAAATCAGGTTGCTGTCAGTTCAGTCCCTGCTCTTGAAGAAACTTCCTACAGGTGAAAGGCTTGTCTCTGACAAAGCCAAAAGGACATTAAGTCCTTTTCTGTCCGCTCAAACTGTTGGAGAAAGAGTATGGCTCTGCTTTGCAGGAAGAATTTGTTCTCAAAGATGCAGTTGCTGGGACCTTAGAGGTGGCAATTCATATATTCTAGTACATTTCCCAAGGCAGATTTTGAACGGTTCTACTAAGATGTCTCAGCAGCAATTCATCTGAAGCTGTAACGCACCGATGTTTAGCTCAAAAGATTTTCCTATGTAAGTGTGCACGCTCAATCCAGCAGGGCAGGGTTTTAATAACGAATATTAGCATTTTCCAGAAAAGCACAACTCTGTTCCACAAGCATATAATTTTGAAGAAGTTCTTTCCGAGGACAGGAGGGTGGAAGTGCATGGCTGGTCTGCTTCTGAAAAGGTAAATCTGGTGTTTGTCACCTGTACTGGCTCTGCGTTTCTGTCTGCCAACCGTGATTATGTGATTGCAGTTCTTATGGAGACAGGGACCTAAATTTTGAAACCAGTGGATGGCAGGAAAAGTAATGATCAGCTGTTTGAGGGATCAGCGGTGATTTCATACTCGTGACTCATTTGTTTTCCTAAAAGGAAACCCCAAGTTTCCCAAAGCAGAACCTTTGTGCCTGACTTTGCCAGAACTTAGCTCTCACAGGTAGCACGGGTCTATCTGGGTTAGATGTGCTGCACAAGAAAACAACCCTGAGTCTTACCAGGTGGGTGGACAGGAAAAAAAAACACCAACTTTTTGTCAGTCTTTTGTGTCGCAGCAGCTGGATTCATTGCTGCTATAGTAACACACCACATGATGAGGTGTATTAGATTGCTCTGTGCAGAGCACCGGGGAAAAAGGAGCACAGCTCCTTGCTGAAGGTAAAGGTTACACTGGAGTTTCTGCTGGAGAGCTGGGGAAGGTCAAACGCTCCAGTTCCCAGCACATGTGCTCAGCGAAAAGGAGTAGGGGCGTGTGGGGGTATTAAACTGCAGAACCAGGTAAGGTACAACTGCATCTATTAACCTGAGAGCTTACCCTCCTCTGTGTGGCAGCACAACTTCCCAGAGTTTTCTCTTAGTTTTTCCAAGTATGTTCTTTAAAAGTTAGTTTGCTAACATGACAGTGTGAATACACTGACAGTGGTTTAAACTGTTAGAGAGACTCTTACTGCAGAGAGACCAGTCTTACAGATTAGGAGGTAATTGCCCTCAAATCAGTGCAAAAGACTAGGTAGATATTTTGCTGTTTCAGCTTTACTTAAAGGTGTTGAACAAGTTTTGGGTTTGTTACTGTCTGCACAGTGGTTCAGAACATCTCTCTTGTCAGTCAGAACACAGGGCTTTTCCTTTGATTTTTGTTGGCAGTACTTTTTAACTATTGCTGTCTTAGCATTTATTAATATTTCTTCCTCCCTCCCTATCAGCTTCATCAGAGTGCCTGAGTCCTCTTGGAAATGAATTTTCATGTTGTTTCCTCCTTCAGATTTTACGCTGCCTCCTTAAAATCTGGCAGCTTTGTTAATGCAGCCAACTAAACTTCAGTGCACCTGTAAAGACATGGAAGTGGAAACAGTGCCACAGGATGTTTTTTACACTGTTAACCATTTATCCACGTACAGGTAAATAGAAATATAAATGTCATTGTTGAATTTATAATGTTTATTCAGACCTATATCAAACTCAAAAACCTACTTACTCTCCTATGTACTCTGTGTACCTTTTTTGTTGCTTTTACGCATCACTAGTTTAAATGTGACTGGCTTTCAGGTAGCATCCATTCCGTGAAAGAAGGCAACAGTACTTTAGAAAAAGAGCAGCTAAGTGACCAAAACCGTAGTGGGGAGTGTGGAGAGCATGCCTGCAATTCCAGTTAGATGATTCAGTACTTTTCCTGCTTCCCATGAGGTGTTTCCAACATTTTGAATACTTCCTGTTATCTGCAACTTAGAACATATTTGTTCCTTATCACTGCACTCCTGGGTTTCTTTTCACCAAATAGTTGATTTTTCTCTCCTGACAGCATAAGAGGTGGTCAAGAGCCTCAAACTTTCACTCCATAGGTGATTCTGCTTACACAGATAATGAGAGGCAGAAATTCAAGTGCCTTTCATGCCTATTTAGGAACAGTAGTGAGGTTAGAGACTTATCTACTCCCTGGGTCTGTCAGAAAGCACAAGACAAATGGTATGGATGTGCAGTCCATGGGAAAAGCTCCAACATGTTTCATGGTAGACAGATATGAAATAAGGAAAAAGTGTCCTGGCCCACTACTTCTTCATAGGACATAGCAAGGGTGTGCAAATGTGGAGCCTTTCTCCTCTGCTCAATGTGAAAGTTTTCAAGCAACCTTTCTGGTTTTTTGGATATATTTATATCCTTGGTGATCCAGTTTTTAAAAGCCCTCATTGCCACTGTAGGCAAATTGGAAGCATTCTTGTGGAAACTGAGGACTGGTGTGAAGGTCAGCCTTGCCCTCACTCACCACTTTTAGTGGCAAGAAGCAACAGCCTGAGTTACGGTACAACTAAACCAAATGTGAGTGGTAGGCAACTTTGGAAGAAGCAATGCTGTAGGGACTGCGTGATCAGAGCTCACATTTAAACAAGGCTCCTCTGGCTGAAATGAGGTGACTTTAACAGAGGTGAAGAAAGAAGCACTTATCCTGTCCATCAGGTCCCAGGAGAGGATTTGTGAAATAAGGAAGTATATAAGTGAGCAGCCTGTTCATGATCCCAGAACAAGGCAGGCTTGCAAAGAGTTGAGTCTTGATTTTTGAAAATGAGGATTCAGAAAGGATGGAAATCTTTAAAAGGGAAGATTAGCCGCACAAGGGAAAACTCAAGCAAAGTTGGACCATGATTTAGCTCTGATTCCACCAGTTGAGGCAGAGCAAGGAAAATCCATATCCAATTATCTAAGAAATCAAAGTTAATCTATCTAGATTTAGGGACTTTGTTCAATTCTGTGAATGAGGAATCTAATTCAAACACCCAAGAGCACTTTATCACTAATACAGCACATCCATTGTGGCCCATAAGGCACCAGGGATACAAGTGATTCACAGCATGGTGTCACTAACACACTAACTGTCACAGAGAGGGACTAAGCATGAATTTGTCCAGGGAATTCAAAAATCAAGGAATCTAGATAGATGAGATAAAGCACCCTCTAATGAGTACTTCCCTTTCCATGAGTTTCATTTGTCTTTGGAATCACAGCTGTGCTAGTTTATTGCAAGGAATGGAGAAAAGGAAGTGAGAGTTTTAGTTAGGGGCTTCGTTTTTAAGCAACAACAGTAAAAGAAGCTAGAAAAGAGTGTCTAGCTAGTCATCTTTGCTAGAGTATAAAAAAGGGAAGAGATTATGGAAATATGGGCATGGAAAATTATATTCTTGGCGAAGTCTGGTGAATGGAAGGAACATGAGCGCTGTCAGCGAAAGATAGTTTTTTTCACCAAAGAGTGTTCCATTGCATGATTTTTTAGAATAATACTGGGCTCTACAAGTGTTCTTAAAGGTGACAGGTCTCGTCATAATATAGGTGAAGAATACTGTATTTTCAAGTATCACTTTGTCCATTTTGAGGGTTTGTGAGTACATATGAACCTTCCCCCTTGAACTTTTGTTCCACTTACTTTCTACTGCCTCATTAATCCCATAGAATCTTCTATAAACCCTTCAAAACAAGGGATGCTGTCTTGTATGTCTGTAGACATACACGTCTGGCACAGTGTGATATACCTAGTGCTCACTGAAACATATGAAAGGTGCATTAAAGCAAATAATAATTCTGTGGGTACATCTTGTACATGAACCAGCTTACTACTGCTGGTAATTCAGAAGAATTTCACAGCACAATTTTGCTATTCAGATTTTACCCAGCTCACTAATGTCAACAAATTTATAAAGGGAGATCTAATCTGCCTGCTCCTACAGATTAAGTCACACAATTTATTGATACAATGATCCTTTAACTAGTTTTGGATTCATGGAAAACAGTGGGAAAAACAAGCTAACTCCAAACAAAAGAAAAAAAAAATAATCAATTGGACTGCCATGATATGTGTCAGCCTATGAGAAGAAAGAAATCTGGACTCTTGGTTAGCAGGAATCAAAACACACAAGGTTTTAAGGCTATGTAATATGATGCTAAGCCACTGTCCCTCGTATTTGAAAAATCATGGCAGTCAGGTGAAGTTCCCGATGACTGGAAAGGGGCAATATAACCCCCATTTTCAAGAAGGGGAAAATGGATGACCCAGGGAATTACAGACC
>NDXB01052831.1:0-11398 GCA_002631895.1 Agapornis roseicollis
AGGGGTTGGAACTGGAGGATGTTAAGGTCCTTTCCAACCCGAACTATTCTGTGATCTGTGATTTTCAGGGTCTCCTGCTATTCTAGGCTAGTGGCATGGGGACGACTGACCAGGGCAAGCTGGCTATGCAGCCTGTTGCATAGTAAGGTGGGCGATGCTCATTTCCTGGGGAGAAACTTTGTGGTTTCTTCTCAAGAAATGTCTTCTAAGGCACCTTTTCAAGCAACATGGATGAATCTTGCTGCAGTGTTGTTTTTTCTACTCTTTTTATGTTCATTAAATGCTATATACTCACATGGAAGCTCCAAATAAATCAGTGTTGCAGATGCACCTCTTAAAACTTGTCAGCTGTGGGGGTTTTCCCCCAGTACCTTTGCCTCTTAAGACCATAAATGGCTTCCTAAAGCAGGGGAAAGCCATTATTAATTACACTGCCTAATGAACTCATTTGGCTTTCTGCCCAGCTCCCAAAACCAGCAGTAACACCAGGCTGGATACTGTTGTCTCACTGTAATTATGTTTATATGGAAAGTTAATTTTTGTTTTCATAAATTGATTTGAGGCTTCTGGAAGCTATTTGGAGATAATTAACTTTGCCCACACAGACCTATATAAGGGCATTTGTTTACAAGGCAGTGCTCATTGCTGGAGCATGGAGGTACGTTCCTGGGTTCATCTGGAACTATTCAGTTAGCAGCTCGGGGTAGCTGTTTCCAGACTTGATTCCCTCTTTTTGGATCGCAATAGTAAGCAGGCAGCATAGTCTTGGGATTGTTCAGTCTGGTAACAGCCCTCAGGGTGGACCTGCAGGTCCCTGCTGCAGTCCAAATGAGCTGCAGTCCAAATGAGCTGCAATCCAAAAAATTCAAGCACTGCAAAGGTTAGTGCTAAAATCACAGACGCCCTTAATGTGAACAACAAACATGACAGTTCCAAATGGAAAAGGCTTGTAAGGAATGAGACCACACCTCCACAAGTAACTTGTGAAGTCAAAAGCAGTTCCCATATATCTTTTATAATGGTGGAGTGGAGAACAAGCAACAGAAGTGGAAGGTGATTTAGTGGGACCTTCACCAGCAGGATGCAGGATGTGATATTGCAGAAGTGACTTATTTGTTCAGTCATAGGTGTGTGGCTTTGGGTTCCTGGCCCCTGCAGTGAACCCTTCCTTCAAATTAGTTAATTAATGAGCTAATTTATTATGCACGGGGATCCATTAGAGTAAAAACCTCAGGATGCAGAGCCCTGCTCCTGGCACATGGCTACTGAAGGGAAAAAAGAGGGAAGAAAACCTGAGGTCTCTTTGGCAGCTCTAAGCCTGTTCAGAAGCTCTTGTCTGATCCCTTTAAAATGTAGGTGAATACATAAGACACTCTGGGTCATGTCTAATAAAGCAGTGGATGGCCTGGCTGAGCGAAGCAGTCTGCGTAGGTCAGTGCCCAGGGTGTTAAGTTTTCAAGCTACATTTTCAAAGTTCCTGTTTTGGTGCACCATGGGTTTTCTTCTTTAAACATAGAAAAGGATGTTCCCTGAAAGCCTAAAAATGTGCTAATTCCTTACTGCATACTTAAAACCATAGAAAAACTACATCAGGTCTTCATAGTAGGTTGGCATAAGTGCGTCTTTACTTTCGTTGGGAAGTGGTGATGGGGAACTGGTTTGTGTCTGGAGTTCATAGTTTTGGGTCTACAGGCAATTGTGACTGTTCTGGTCTGGTACCAAAGGGTGACTTTTCCAGCCCTTGCAGCAGACCATTATCCATCCTGTAGCCACACTGACAGAAAGCCCATAAATCCCAGCTTTGCCTTCTTGAGTCTTTGCGTTCCTGTCTCTTGAGCAAATCCCAAGGGTGTTTTGGAAGTTTTGTCTAGTGCTTTGTCTGGGATCAGGAAATATTTACAGGCTGAAGGTCAGCTTACTTGAACAACAGTCCTGGATGAGATCACAACAATAGAAACTTCCAGAAGATGCTTGTGGTGTTTCATCTGCAAACCATGTTGCTGCAGAACAAGCAGCAAAGCGAAATGTTAAGAGAGAAGCTGTAGGTTTCTAAAGCTTGTTGATCATCATCTTCTCCCTCTCCCCCTATTTCCCCTCTTATGCAGAAGCATGGCTGTAAGTTTTATTCCTAATTTACTACTGCACTTTCTAGCAGGGAATACTTAAGTGACTTGAGGTCCAAGTACTTTTACATTCATGACGCTGGGAAAAAGGAAACTTACCTGCAGAGGAAATGTACCCCTTCCCATTTATTAATAGAGGAGATGTTCAGAGATGCTTGGGAAGGAAAGGAAAACTTTAGCTTTGTACTAGAAAGGTGCATAGGGAGGGGAATTGGTCCTGCACCAGCAAAGCACCACCTGCGTGACTTTTCTAGTTATTGGGACACCACCATTTGTAGTAACTAGCACACAGTGATCCTTTTAAACATGTAAAATAGCCAAACATTGCCCGTGTGAAATATGTGCTGTATCTTCCAATCATTATGTGACTGTGTTAAAGATGTAACGGGAGGCCTGGATGTGTGTCAGATTTTGGGGTTGTGTGGGAGAATGAATTGCAGCCTGGTTTGAGCTGAAGGGGGTTAATGCCGATTTCCAGCAAAGCTTGCGGTGGGGAGAGCTTCTCTGTTTGCTTAGCCCTAAGCACTGAGGTGCTAATCCTCAGCTCTAAGTCAAATGCCCTGGTAGGGTCATGTACAAACTTGGACAGGAATTCAGCTGGAAATTTAAGCTGACAGCCCATGACTCCAGTGCTGGGTGAGCACAGTGTGCTGGCTGCCTGGGCTCTGCCAGCAATCTGTTGGAATGGCTGTGTTCCAGGAGGCTCCTTAGAGCCCCTGGGGAGGAGAAGGAGGCAGCAGTGATGGCTGCTGTGCAGTCAGACATATCTGTGGATTGTTCCCAGAGCTCCATGTTTGCAGGCTAAATTCCAGTTCATAACCACAGGCACTCAAGTGTCGCCAGGTCTTCCATTTTCGGGTGGCTGCCCACAGTGACAGTGCAGCAGGGGCTGAGCCACCTGCATTGCCTCTAAGATGCTCCTGCACGGTAAGGTGAGGTAACTGCAGTGAGGACTTGATGTGGTCTGAGGCATGTCAGCCTGCTTATGGGACATCTGGGTTGCAGTCAGTGGGTTAGCGCACTCAGCTCTTTCTGCTTCCAGAAGTGCTGGCAGTGATTGTCCTGTCCACCACCTCTGGATGGGCCATCTCGTGTCACCTCGTTGGACATATGGCTTGATGGTGTTGCGTGAGGTGTTGTAGCTGATGTGGTATTTGCTTAGCCAGCCATATAAAAATCCCACAGTGGATGCGTGATGATATGTGTTGGACCTGAGGGTATGTATCCAATGTATAGCTTCACTGATCAGGCAGCTTAACTGATACTGTTTCTTGCCTTGCTTGTTTGTTATTTGAGCTGGACAAGTACTTATGTACCTCCTTAACCTGCATGAGCACTTGTGTTGACCAGAACTTTGTGTTTAATTAGCTGGATCAGGGCCTGAACTTCCACTGCTAGAAAGAAGTGCTAGGATTTTGTTGATGATTCTGACAAAGAAACCCATGTAATATTGACTGTCTAATCCTGCCCCTTTAAGCCAGCCCTTTTCTCCCTGTCCTGAGATTAACCAGCACCTTGGGAGACATTGCAATTCAAGGCTGTAAGTGATGAGAGCAGTTAAAGTGGAACTTCTTTTGGGTTCCCATGGCTCTGTCACTGGGTGGTGAAATGGGTTGAGTATGTATGTGCAGTGAAGGCTTAACGTAGTAATGTTAAAACAAAAATCCTGAACGCAGGTGTTCCTCCGACATGGATGAAGAATTGTAAATTGGAAGGGCTGCTTCCTCTTCCTCAATCTGCTGAGCTCTCCCAATGATAGGTGAAGGGTTTACCCTTCATCTCCCCAGTTATTTGCTTCTGTGTTTTATGGAGACGGTTTATTGTGCACTACAGGCTTCTCTGGAGCTGTGTTCCCATGCCAACCACTCTGCAATATGGTGTGCATGCTCAGTGAAACAAAGCAACTTTAATCCTCAACCTTTGGATGTCTTCTGCCCATCGGGGCCAGGCCTCCAAAGAGGATCCCTGCTGCTTACAAAGTAGAGCTCCAGGTTCCAGTTAATTGGGCCCAGTCATTAAGGGAAATACAGTTTATGTCTACTGGGACTATGAATGCAGTGGGGTTTTAATAGCAAATATCTACAGTGTGCATTGGTTGTCCTCAGGTTAAAAAAAATAGGCAAACTTTCAGCAGAGAAGAAATTCTTGTAATTACTTGCCTTTGGCAGAATGGCTGCCCTGCTCTTTAGAAGCTGCATTTATCTGCTGTAAGAACCAGCTCATTAGTTCTACTGCTCACACAGATAATCAACAGCATGATTAATAATTATTTATATGGCACCCATGGCAGAGGGCTTTGGATCACATAACAAAGCATCATTTCCTTATGATCACTCAGGCATTTCTGTATCTTTTTCTCTCTTTTTTTTCCTGCCTGTCCTGACTTTCTTTAGCTTTTCAAACCAGTTCCTAATGCTTGTCACAGGTTTTTGATTAACTCTGCACCGAGTGCCTTCCTCTTCTCTTTTAGAAATCTCTCTGAAGTCCCACTTGACCCACAGAGAATTTCAAGTGCCAGAACTCTGTCACCATGCAGAGCAACCTGGATTGGCACGAGCAGCCATAGATCCTTTGGCTTCAGTTGCGTCAGTTTACACTGAATTTTGGACTGATCCCTGTCTGCACTTGATATGTCAAAAAGCAGGGTTTCTCTTGCTCAGGTGCTTCATCTGCTCTTCAGCGTTTTCCCAGGCCAAAGCAGGACTGTAGAATACTACATTTAGGCTATACCTTGGATATCTGTCATGGGGAGGACTTTTAAGCAGTGCTCAGACACTGTTCCTAGGGTGGGATTTTATCTAAGACATGTCTTCAAATAAAGCTAATCTTCTAATAGGTTTCCCTGGGGTGCTTTGACTCACATTAGGCAAGACAGCTGCAATATCCTGACCTGCAGGGTGACCCAGAGGACAGCTTTCATTGTGTTCTGCTAATGTGGTGAATTCTTGCGGCTGCTGGCATCAAGGATGACATGCATCAGAAATCCTCCAGCCAGATCCCATAAAGACACTGGATGCCTCTTTCTCTACAGTGCTGTCAGCTTGTGCTGTGCCTCCCTCTGCACAGCATCTTCCCATGTGTGACCTGAACATGACAGGCCAGCAGAGCACTGGTGTGGGGCAACATAAGCAAGCATCATTCCTTGCCCAGGGCAGAAAGGAGATAAAGGAAAGAGAGAGAAGGCTGCTCTCAGCTGAGCCTTTTTGGGACGGGCTGGCACTGAGAAAGATGAAAGGGCTCACTGGGAAATGGGAAGAAGGAGAACATGAAATCAGGTAGCACCTCAGCATCTGGGCGTTTGCAAGGCATAGCTTCATGCCATAGAGATTAATTTCTTATGCAGCTGGTTTTGGAGAGTAAGGTGTCAAAATGTATTTGGGAAAATCTGAGTACATGTTTTGGATGGCCAGTGAGGAGGGAGGAGCGTCTGATTAGGGCTGTTCCTCCTATGTGCTAGCAAAGGTGTACTTACACACAGGACCCTTGTACTGAAGGAGCAGAGGAAGAGGGTGCATCTGAATATCATTACAGAAGATAGAAGACTGTAAAGCAGGTTGTTATTGGTACATGATGCTGTGTGTCCTGCAGAGTGCATATGCCTGCCATAGAGAGGCCACTCTTGCCTGTCTTTGGAGTTAGGAATCCAATGTGACTTTGCCATATCCACAAACCTCAGCCTGAGGCTTGGAAACATGTTTGTTGGCACCATGTGTTGCTAAGCAGATGGGCTGCTGCTTTTTTACCCACTGAAGTTTTTTGGAGAGGGTGGCTTCGGTGTGGCATTTCAGTCATGGTTGCCAGCACAGAAGAAAGAGAAGGAAAAGCATCTCCAGCTCCTTACCACCTGCTTCTCCTTCCTCCCTGTGGCCCTCATTCATCGCCTAAGTGTAGGTACTTACCCACACAAAATGCATTGAGAATTAAAATGAGAGGAAAAAGAACCCACCCAGACTGATTGTGAGATGTGACAGGTGAAACTGTGCTGTGATGAAATAGGAGAGAAATCCAAATTAAGCATGCTAAAAATATGCGGGTGAGGCAGCTGAGTCATTAGAGGGTAAACTTGAACTACATGTGGTCCATGGAAGGAGAATGAATGTAAATGATTTGAGTGTGACTGTCCAAAGCATGTGCTGTTCCCTTTCTTATGGACTGGTACCAGCTGGTGGTGTGGCAGGACGTGCCATGCAGTCCTTGTCCACAGAGATAGGCATTGCAGACAGCTGGCTTTTCCCTTCTTCCTTTGCTGGATGCCTTGTCTTGACCTGAGGACCTGGTTGGGTCTACTCAGTGTGTCTTCAAGAACTGCTGAGCACACCAGAGTAGAACAAAGGTTCAGTCTGTTGCTGTATTAAATGTCTTTGAATGCATGAATGAAAATTACTTCCATTAAAGCTAGATGCAAATAAAATGCTTTTGAATGTTCTACTCTAAGGCTTGGACAAGAACCTCTTGTAGTAATTAAGGTCTGGAATGCTGATGCTGACCTTTGTTGCCTGATGCAGAGCTTCCCTTTTTGCAGCAGAGGAAATACAGGGTTGTCTTTTGATTAACCATAGGGGATCAGTTTGCTGTGTGATACAACAGTGAAGCTGTAACCTGTCTGTGCTGTCCTGTCCTTTTTGAATGGAGTAAAAGAGTGAAGAACAACACTTTGAAGTTAAAATAGAAAAACGGCTAAAATGTTTTGGGAATTCTTACCTTCCTCCATCAAGTTTTCATAGCCTTGGTACCTCTGACTTCTCCCTCCTGCTTAGAGGGGTTATTCCCCTGAAACACACATTCTGACAGGTTGGCTCGGCCTCATCGGCAGATCGGATACAGACCAACTCATTTCTCTTGGTTCAGGTGAATGATCCATCTCTTATCCATTGATTTTTCTGTCCTTGTGTCTTGAAATTTATGGAACTAGATGTATCAAAGAGCTAACTCTGTCCCCAAACCCTTTAAAGACTAAAGCGGTTCATGTTTCATGTCTTCCATATCTTTACATACAAAAACTGGGCTGCTTTGTCACTTTTCTGCATGTCCATTTACTCCTTGCCATGGCTGTTTAAACACTTGTCATGGTTTGTGAGCTAACAGGCACTGAGCAGATGGAAGAATTGAGTTGGTATCATTTTACTTAATGTAAAATTTTTATCAGCTCTCTAGCCGATGAAGAAAAAGACATATTGGGAGAGAAGGTGTGGGTGAAACAAGGACAGCATTTTCCCTGTACTTGGCCACATGGTTTGGTTTGTTTTTTGGAACGCCCTGTCTTGCAGATGATCTCCCCATAAGTATCTGCTGCGCTTTTTGGTGATATTTCCTCCCCAGCATTGTTTTTCCTGTCTCTAACACAAAACCGCTGAGACTTTTTGTGTGTGTTATGTGTGTGTGACCACATTAACCATTTGGATCTTTCATTTTCCCATCTGGGAAGTGGAAGAACAAGATAGCTTTTCCTTCATCCTTTGTCACAACTGCTTTTGATTATAGTGTTAGGGTGAAGATTTTTCTTGCGTGTTGATGAACAGGACCCCTATAGCACTCCAGGTGTTGCTAAGAAATAGTCTGATTTAAGATGTGTTTTAGAACATTAGGTCTGTGAGAAATACCACTGTATTTCTACTGCCTTTGGGAAATGTAGCTGCTGCTGCATCGCTACTGGAGGAGTGAATGTGCACCCTTTATCTGAACACCACTTCCCCTTCCTTGATCCTTTGTGGCAGCATCAAGTGTGTATGCTATGCACAGCTGATCTTTGATATGTTTTGCTGAAGAGCTGAATGATGCATTATATTGTTGAGCAAAGCCTGTTGGTGTGTTTATCTGGCTTATTTCATGAGCATTTGGAGAACCAGAATCAACAACATTTATGTAACGCTCCTGTCATCTGGTTCAGTCTCTCCCTTGCAACTTCGTGAAATTGAGTAATGAAATGTATTTAGTTGTACGGTGTGATGGCCACAGAACAGCAGCTCTAAAGCTGT
This sequence comes from Agapornis roseicollis, assembly GCA_002631895.1. Taxonomy (NCBI): domain Eukaryota; kingdom Metazoa; phylum Chordata; class Aves; order Psittaciformes; family Psittacidae; genus Agapornis; species Agapornis roseicollis. The sequence continues at coordinate 8,099 of NDXB01052831.1, forward strand.
TCTGATCACCCCAGTGTACAGTAAATGTTTAAGTAATTTTCTTGTGCAAACAGGCATAAGTTAGTGCAGTGTCTTGATTGTAAATGAGCATGAATTGCTGCTCTAGTTCCATATTTTCATTGTCAGGAATATTATCCCTCTGAAGGCGTTGAGTCACTTACTGCAGATGTTTTACTGTGCATCCAGTATAGAAGGTCCTGGGCTGAGCAGAGGAATCCTGTGCAAGGAAGGACAGTCATAGTGCTGCTGCTGAGATCATGGTGTGTCTTCAGTAAATAGTATTTTTCACTCTTGTATAGGTCTTGTTGGGTTAGCAAGGACTAGATAGATCTTCATGCTGAGTCTTACTAGTTGACAAGCTTATCAAATGCTTCCTCTCCTTTATTAATTTGCATGCACTTACTCTCTGCCTGATGGTCAGAGCCTGTCCTTTGTATTTCACTGGGCATCTTGCGATCATCTTGCAAAAGGTTTACACACCCTTTCTCGTCCAAAGTGAATATAGACCACTTCATGTTTTGGAACAACGTTTCACCTTAAGACAGAGATCTTCCTTTAGCAGTGTGGTTCCTTTCCACCGCATGTCCCTGGCTGCAGAATAATGTCCTGACTCTCCAGAGTGTGATGTATTACAGGGACAATTTAGGCACTGTGTCTGCCCTGCATGATCTGTCTCCATCAGGAGGGACATGTCTGCTTCAGTGTGTGGTACTGTTTTTTTCCTAAGCTCCTGGGAAACAGGAACTTCTAATTTTTATGGGGCATTTTGTGCCTGATCAACTTGGTGGCCTGCAGTCCACTAGGGGATGATTATTTTGCTAAGTAACAATTTATAGTACTGTGGCTGCTAGCTTGGATTGTGTTGCCATGCGAGTTCATTGTGTAGCTTGTTTACTCTCTTTTACTACTTTAATAAAGCTATTGGACACTGTGATCTCTTGCTTCCTTACAAGTAGGTTTTAAAACAAGGTAAAACCACTAGCATTCAATACAGAATAAGCTTACAGATGTAAATGTAGGGGAGGTGATGCTGATTGAGTCTGAGCATCTGACTGCTGATAAACACCTTGGGTTTTAACCTGTTGGACAAAGTGTGGTGAGCAGAATTAAAGAAGAAACCACCATGGAAAAGATCCAGTGGCTTTGCTGTAGGGTTTGGGATGGAAGGAGCACTTTGATTTTTGTGTCTTTGTCTTTCCTGTGTGTAGATGTATTTGGGTGCCCTCTGCCATGACTGTCCATCTCAGGAGGCTGCCGACAACTCCCCACACAGATTAGAGGAGCAGAAACTTAATGAAATGGTGGAGTTTGGTTAAAAGCTTGGGTAAGGACCTGTGTTATCCATGTCTTGTGCTTGTTCTGCATTTGAAGCAGCCTAAGGGCCTAGAGAAGCAATTCTGGGACCTGCTCATGTGCTAGTGCTTAGTCAGAGGCCTCCATGAGGCTTTGAAGGCTGGGAATTGACTGAAATGTGTGTGCTGCAGGATATCCAGCCCTCTGCTCTTTTGAGTTCTTTCCTCTTGTAAAGGTTCTCTGATGTTCCTCCTGGGGTGGCTGTATCTCTTTGAACACTGTAATTCCCTTGTATCTCTGTGAATATGATACCGTTTTCTGTCTGCTCTTAACACTAAAGTCTGTGTGCTCAAGGGGTGGGATGATTGTTCATTTAAGGGCAGAGAAGGGACAAAAGCATTCACCAGTCTGTAGGCATGAAAGAAATGTCCCATTTTCTATTCAGGCATGAGCCACAGATCAGAGTCTGTTGCTAATTTTATGTCTTTTCATTTGTGAGTTTGTCCTTCCTGAAATTGCAAATAGAACCTCAGTAAGACCAAAACTGAGTACATTATGCTGGTTCCTTATTTAATTTTATTTATTTTACTTTATTTGTTTTATTTTATTGAAGTTGACCTTTTTAAAAGTCTCTTTTCATTTTGGTTTGCCTCATCTGGAAGGAGAAACTCCTCTGTCCACTGCCATGTGCAAAGAGGTAATCCCCAAATAGAAGAGTAGTGTCAGTTCAGGCCTATGGAAATGTTTGCTCCAGCCCCATGAGGGACAGCTGGAAGACTTGGACTGGCTTGCTTTGAACTTACCTCCAGGTTGCGTACCAGGAAAGGAGCAGAGAGCCCAACTTCGTGTCCCGTTGGAAGAACATAGCGGGGCAATTGATGGAAACTCCACACCCATCTCTCCCTGTGGCCCTCAGACCCCATGGCAGGACCCCCACAGAGGCAGGGACTTTGCTCCTGTTTAGTCCTTTTGTGGCTGCACAGCTGGCTTAGTGCTGGATTCCTCTGAAACCAGCTGTTTTGTGTGGTCGTGGCAATGTGCCCAAGAGGATGGGTCGTCTTGTCCCTTTACGCTTTAAACAGGCAAAATGAAATAAGCTTTGCTTCGCTGTAATAAGTGCTGCTTAATTAGTTAATCCCTCCAGGCCTGCAGCAACACATAGATCTTCTTGGTTCCCTCCCAGCTGATCTGACCTCTTTCCTCAGAGGTAAGAGGAGAGGAATTTACTGGAGTCAGACTCCAGCCTTGCTCTGTGTGTGCTGGGGATTGCTCATGCACAGCTGCATACCACCACCCAGACTCCCGGGTAGTGCTCAGGGAGGGAGCAGTCTGCTCTCATTGTATTTAAATTGTGTGCTGCTGCTGTATTTATCAGTGCATGCATGTGGCTGGCTTTGGAGTGATACTAGAAGGAAAGAGTCTTTGAGGTGTAGGAGTCATTAGGTGTGCCATTGGCTGTGGTACATTTCCCTTTTCCTCCCCATCTTCTGCAGGAAACTGTTAAAGCCAGTGATTATTTTCCAACAGAAAGGAATAAATTAACCCTTTGCCCTCTGCCTCCTGTTCTTCCCCTTTGGCTTCTCTGATTCACAAGCTTTCTTGTGCTGCCTGCCCTTGGGACTCCTGATGTAGGTACGAAGTGTGTAGAAGTTGCAGGGCTGCACATGAGAGCTGTAGTATGGACTAAAGGATGTAAGTAGAGGGGCTGTTTTGTTCATCTCCATCTCCACCCTGACCGTTTTAATAGCAGTACCTGAGCAGGAGGCAGTCTGCTGTACCATGTTACTCATTTCTTACAGCACTTGTTCAGACTGGGGCTTTATCTGGGGACAGCGACTTCTTTCTTTTCCATTGGCCATTTTTGAATGAGAGGCAAGTCAGCCTAGGGAAAACTTAAAGGGAATGGCTGACTTGGTGTCGTGGTTTAAACCCAACCAGCCACGTAGCTTGTTCACTCACTCAACCCCCTTTTCTTGCCCTCCCCTGCTTCCAGAGAGATGGGGGGAG
>NDXB01052832.1:0-11598 GCA_002631895.1 Agapornis roseicollis
GAAGGGAAGGGAAGGGAAGGGAAGGGAAGGGAAGGGAAGGGAAGGGAAGGGAAGGGAAAAAAGGGAACAAAAATTTTTGTCAGTAAAAGAAGCTATAAATTAAACCAGTGAAATGTCGCAACAGAACTTGAATGAAATCACAGGTATTTTTTTTAATGACTGCCACAGCCACTTAGAGCTAGCAATAATAGTGAATCTGGAAGAAAGGATTATCAGCACAGTACAAGTATGTTGGAGCAGATGGCCTCTTCTTTCATTTTTGTCTTCTAATGTTTTCATATTATAACTCAGGCCAATTTTTAATTGTCAAGCCACTTGGAAATGTACCAAGTAATGATGATCTGGTTGGCAACCTTAATTATATTTCCAGTGTTCATCTTCAAGGTTTCTTGTCATTTTCTGTTGTGCTAGACAGGAAGCAGTGAGAAAATAAACTGTTCAGCTAAACACATGCTTCCTGTCAAATCAAACTTAAGGCAGGAAGGAAGTGAAAGCACAAGTGTTAGGCTTCTGGGATCAAACCAGCCTTTGAACCTAAAGGCTTTCAGCCTTTCAGTAACTCTCAGTGATACAGGATACTTGGTTACCACAATTATTATCAGTAAAACAAGCAAATTGTTATTGTATTAGGGCCACTCAAAATGCTGATGTGAAAGTAGGGACTGAACTATAGAAGTGTATCCAATGCACTGAGCTCTTGAAAAATTCTGCCATGGAAAATTATAAAGACAAGCTGGGGTATTTTGACCAGCATGCATGTTACTTTAGCAATGGTTTCACAGGCTACTCTCTCCTTCCCAGCAATGGTGAACTGAACTGAGAAACTGAAACAGTTTTGAAATAAAGGAGAAAAAAAATAAATAAAAGGTTACTCAGGAGGCAGAATGCAAACCCGTTTCCTTCCTGCCTACCCAAAGGATGATAAGGTCACAGTGCAAGGGCTGGTGTAAGTTGGGTGCATGCAGCAGGAAATGAAAAAAGCTGGTTCTCTGAGTGCCCTGAGCAGCACTGTAGCTGAACCCACCATCCTGGCTCTGATTTTAATTGCTCTATCCTTTGTCCAGCTTCCAAGTTCAATCTTCATGAAGGTCTGTGTGCCGTCTTCTGCCCTGAGAGGGAACCTGAAAGTGATCAGAGTAAACCTGCAGTTTTCTTGTATTAGAGCACCACTATATTCAGACTTAATGGCTGAAGGGCTGATGTAGTTGAGACCAAGCCATTAGGCCTTAGTTGAAATAACTGCTTTTTAGCATGACTACGATTTTACACCTAAAGTGACTGCTAGCTCAACAGGGAATGATGAACTGCCCTTCTGTTTGCTTAGCAAGGGAACCCTCTGAGGGTGGGAACCTGCTCTTCTGGTGAGGCATGATAAGCAATGCATTAGAATTCGGACCTGTAGACAGCTTGCATCTGCTTCTGTAAATTGCTTTTAAGCAGGGACATCCCTAATGGTAAGATATGATAACAAATCGGAATAGTGATTTCCAAGTACTATATGCAGTGAAGTTACATCTTGCTGCATCTTGTGCAAAGGTGGTAGTGCATAACTGTCTCTAGAAGCATTTTTGTAGAAAAGCCAAAGGGTGGGTAAGACAGGGTATCCTCTGCAACCACCTCAACTCACAAGCTTTAATTGCCTGTTTATACATCATGTGAGAGCCTCTGAAGACTCCCTAAACAACTTTCAGGTGGTTTTGAAAGTGGGAGTTATCAAGAAAAGGCCCCATTTAATCTTAAATTGCTTGCCTTCCTAGCTTATTTGCATGATCAACAGTAAGCAGTTCATTGTGGTTGTGTCTAAATATCAGGGCACACCTTAGGAGAAATTTCATTACAAACTATCTTTGTAAAAAACACATGCTGCCATCACAGCAAGAAACAAAAAATTTGATCTATTTTTGCATTTGCTAGTACCTGTAATGAATTACAGTCACCTCAGAAGTAAGAGAGTGCTAGCAGTAACCAATGACAAAGCTGAATTACCATTGAAAGAAATAATGTTGTCCCTTACAGCATACCTATTCTCCCAGTACCATGCTTCTGTGGTACACTGCAGCAGCTAAACTAAGCAGGGACCTAACCTGTAACACAACTCAGCCAGATTTCCTCCTTTCCATTGCACCAAAAGAAACAAATGAAAGTCAGCTCCATCAGCTAAACCTAGACAAGCACAGACACATGAATGAGTGAACATATGAAAGAAAGATAGGACTTGTCTCAGTTGCAGCTTCAAGTTGTGTATGGCAAAACATTTCAGGCCTTCATCATTAGGATTTTGGTGATGCCTTTAGATAATTATAGGAAGACACAATATCATTAAGAAAAATAACTTTATTTTTTCATACTCACTGTTAAAAGAGCCTGGAATACAAGTTGAGCTTGATGGAAGAAGAAACCAGCAGTTCCACCAGTTACACTTAAGACATTACCGAAGTTCTTTAAAGTTTTTGAGAAACTTGAGTCATTTTGTATCCAAAAGCAAGATTCCTGATACAGTGAAAAGTGTAAAATTCCAAGTCTAACGCTCATCAGGCACAAAACTTAAGTTTCCCTGAGAAGATGTAATTACAAACTAGTGTATAAACTTTATATCACATTATTGTGGGGTTTAAGAGTACAAAAGCAAGATTTGACTACAAAAATTTAAACACAAGTCCTTAATACTCCATGCTGAAGTTGAAATATTCAGGAGGATTAAGAATGACATATTACAGAATTACAGCAATCAGATTTAAATTAAATGAAGACAGCTGGCTTTGGTATATTCCCTTTTATATAGCTTTCAGGTTAATTATAGTGTTGTTTTCCTGAGATCTTCCAGCACTCACTACGAAGTCTGTGCAGTCCAGCTGCTTTTCCCCCTTTTATTCCTGCCTCTTCATCTTTCCCTTTCAACTAGCATTACATTCATGGGAAAAAAACCTGACAAATAATCATGAGCAACATCTATTTTCCAAGTCTTGAAACAAATAGTTTAGCCAAAGGAAGCCCATTAACTACATCTTTTAGGTAATAAATATTCTGAGTAGTTGACCTTCCAAAAATTGCTATATTTTATTTTACACCTGAAGTTCTAAACATCAGTGTGCAACACAAGTCATCCCCATCTTGATGTCTTTTGTCTCTCTTGTCTATGAACAAGTCAGGGAGGGTGTCATCACCACCATATTGCCATGGTGAGAACCATTATACCCATGATCAGCATCACTACTGTTGGCATTACATGTTAAAAGTACATAGCTGTATACTATTCGTACCTATGTTTTGTCACAGGAGCATGTAATATTTCAGTTCTTTTGCAGATACAGAGCTTTGTGTCGCAAATGCTCTTCCAAACATTTCACTGCAAAAGGGTCAACATCAGTGTCAAACTTATTAGCAAAGAAGTGGTGGTTTCGTAACATCCAGTTTAGGTCTCCTACCCCAAATACACAGACAGAGCGAACATGAACTCCACTGCATGGTGGGTAGGGTGCACCTTTGGACACATCCCCTTCAAAGTACTGCCACTTGACAAATCGGGCCAGTGCATTCATGTCAGAAACATCGTATTTGTCACTAGAAGAAACTGCACCTGACACTTCAGGGATTCTCTGAATTGTTGCCCACAAGTACTCATCTGGGCTGTAAGTGTCTTTCGCCCATTCAATGAACTTAAGTATTTTGCTGCTTTCTAACACATATTCAACAAATCTTCTGCTAACTACAAAATAGGCACTACCAGAAAAAATTGGAGTACTGAGAGGTGGTAGTTGTTTGTCTATGCCTGTGTTCTTTATTTTACCATCAATAATCTCATGGTGTTTTTTCCACCTTACTTCTTTAAAAACAGGCATTTTTTCTGTTTCCAAGCTGTTTTCACCTTTAAGGGCTTTTAATTTCTCTACTATTTCCTGGTTGGTCTTTATTGGAAAGTCCATGCCACAGAGGTTTATTAGGTATTTCCAGTTTGAACTTCTTCTGTAGAGGTCTTTCATGCAGTTAATGTCTGCCTGCACTCTGCTCCATGAGGCATATACAACACTCTCTAACTGACTAGAAATAAAGACATTATCAAAACATGAGACTATTCCCCTCACAGCAGCAAAAAAAGATTCTGGAGACTTTTTGTCAACATGAATGCAGTAAAAATTCTGAGGGGCATAGATTGACCTTAGAAGTCTGTCAAGCATCTCAATTTTGTGATAAATCACTATTGAGTAAGCAATTGGAAATTCTGCTTCTTCATTACTGAGAGGTTCCATAATGTATTTCCTAGTCTTGGTGAAGGAGGCACAGTCTGCTGTCATGTTAATATAATCATTTGTTGTTACTCTGGGGCGTTTCTTAAATGACACTGACAACATCTCAAGCTTTACCTTTTGAATTTCTTCTATATCCCCCTCTATAATCTTGGTGCAGTTAACATTGCCAACAGGATCTTCTTGTGTCAGCTCAAGATGTCTCCGATTTAAGAAGTCTTGTTTCTGGTTAACTTTCAAAACTGAAATGATTACTACAGTTAGAGTTAAACCCAAGAAAAGCCTGAAGCGTAAGTTGTGGCAAAACCGTAATTTCCTCTTCAGCATTTCAAATACTAGGTAGATTTGTAGGGCTAAAAAAATCACCTTCCACTCTGCTCATGTCAGCTTTAGCAACTTCAGAAAAAATAATTTCTGTTTCTCAGGAATTTGGTGAGTTGCTGAAGAAAAAATCCTAAAATAAAATTAAATATGACTGTCATTCAAAGACTAAATGGTTTCTTTAGAAAGTTACTGATTAATATTACATTATTATTTAGAGACAGTAAGAAGGTGAATACATCAGCCAAAAATATTCTATTGAAAATTAGAAATTAGTGAATAAAGTTAGTTTATTTTTGTAGAAAAAGATTGGAAGAGGCAGATAGCTTTCATGAGACACTACTAAGTGTAGTACTAAGACTACAAACAGATGTTCAGTAAGAAAACAGAGCTGATTCAGCTGCGTCTAGCAAAATTAAAGCCAGTAAATTAGATATATTAATGAGAAGCAATAATTTGGTGCTAATTCATGCTTCAGATTTTGGCAAGAATGTTTTATACTGACTTCAGCATTGACTTGCATTTCATTATAACTTACCACTCACTTCCTGGATGCTAGTCATGTGTTATCTTCTCACTGGGAAAGCAGACTCCAAAGCCTTTCAAGATTTTTGTGTGAGATAGTGTCTTCAACATCCTTCAGATGAGCTTAGAAATACCGTCAGAACAGAGCTGATGAGAAGTGGAGGAAGAAATTAGTATAGCATAGCTCCTCAACTTTCAGAGTGGTGAGAATACCTGTGGCTGAATTGCTGAAGTACCTTTCTAAGGTCAAAGGCAATACTTATGGTCTATCTCTAAAGCTGGTTTGTGCTGCCACTGCAAATGCATGTATCTAAGAGCACAACAGTGTTGTCTTAGTATTGTTTAAGCACACCTGTTTTTTATGATTCAGCAATTGCTTTTATGTGGAAATATGTCAGGCTGGGTTACAACAAGATTTATAACCTGCCAGTCTTATTTTCACCTTTATTTGACAGGAGTTACATCATTTTCGTTTGTTAACCCTCTTTCTCCTTAAACACCTTTTTTCTGCTTCAGTACTCTGTGAGAGGAGCACTGCACTATAAAGCAAGCAGCTATGGCTGTAGCAGTTGAGAAAACTGCAGTCAAGAACTGGATTACAGAACTAGGTGTCTTTTTTTGTAAGTACTACCCCAGGCAGGTAAACTGATTAAGAACAGGGTATGCTTAAACTACTTACATTGCCACTCAAATGCCATTTGTACTTACATTACCTAATAATTCAATGCACATCTGCATTTCAAACCAACCTCCTATTGCAAAAGCCCATACAGTTTACAGAGAATGTCTTCCAAAATTTTAATATTAAATTTAAAAGATTTATGAAATACTGAAGCACTTGGGAGATCTACAGCTCCCCTCATTTTTACTACTTGCAAGAAAGAAATAGTGCCTCTGAATCACTTTCTGAACAGCTCAAGGCATAACTGCTACTCCCCAAAACACTGCTAAGAAAATTTGCTTAAGTGTACACCCTGTCAGCATTTTTCTTCCTCCTACTCAACCCTCCCCTTCCCTTTTCTTGAAGCTACTCCAGTATCATTTTAGCTTTTAATTCTCAGGACTGTGGCTTTTAACCTTCTACTTGCAAATCTCAGAACAGCTGCACATAAGAAATTAAGGTCTGGCATTAAATACTACCAGGTTTCTTGATAGTAATGCTGCTATGTGTTGGGTCCCCCAATATACCCATAGCACTGCAAAATGATGAGGGAACTGATCCATGTTTAGTAGATGGGAGGAAGATGCAGATCACTGCACAGAAGTCTAGCACAGCAGTAATGATCAGGAGTATTTAAAGGAAGTATTATATGCAAACATTTTGTAATTCAAGCCACTAGCAGTCAGAGACCAACTATTTGTGACTAACAGCATTTATTTATGACTAACAGCATCATATAAATATCTTATTTACAATAAGGTCTATTTTGTTTTCAGAATTACATCTGTAATTATTGTATCCTGCATTTCTAATTTATCTTAGGGTGGTGGGCATTTGTTCCAAGTCTTGTTTAGGTGTCAAACTGGAAGAACTAAAATTTTGACCCTTAAGGTAAGTGTGCACTTACAGCTGAAAGCATGGAGAGACACCTTTGAAGTATTCGGTCTAACACTAGGAATTTGAATTTAAAAAACCCAAAACCCAGCAAACTCACAACAAAAGCCGAACCAAACCTTAAAAAAGGGGAATTCCACAATTACCAATTTTTGTTTGCAATGTAGCATCAAAGGTTTAATTTAAAGCAAGTTTTAATAGCCTTTATAACTTACCACACACTTGCTTACTTGATGTCCTGTTAAGTGTTGACTAGCAGATCAGATCCAATAAAAATAAAATCCATCACATGTGAAATTAACAAAGGAAGGATGCCAGCCTTGTCATAGTCCCCCTAATGTCTATCAGGCATACACTTCCATAGTATGAAGCCTGTGACACCAGTTACTCTTAATTTCTAAGTTGGTAGGCAAAAAACTAATTTAAGTCTTCTCTAGGACTTAAAATGTATTTCAAATGCACTTTTATTTGTGGAGCTTTACCTTTTCTAGAGAATGAGAGTTAGCACTATTACTTCATCCTATTTTCAGTTTCTCCAGGGTCACTAGCTCCACTAGCATTGTGGAGTAACGCTCATTTGAGAAGGATTGCCACCCCCTTCCTGTGCTTTCCAATGCAGGGAGACAGCCTTAAATGCTACATTGCAGTCTTCACCTTCTACAGCTACTGAAGAATAAAGGTTGCTAAAGAGCCTTCCTGTTTCTGTTTTAGAATAAAACTTAGTTGAAGGTAGGATAAAAAATCTCTTTCAGAAAACCTTGTACACACAGCTGGGTGCAATTCCCATACTGTTTTGAGCTCAGAATAATCAAACCCTTTGTTTCCATTGTGCCAGAAAGAGATCTGCAAACATTTATATGTTAAACATGGCTTTAGGTGGACGTTTTTCCCCACTGTCAAGTTTGTATCACCGACACACTGCTTCCTTTGAACAGCCTTAACGATAAATAGTAATTTTTTTATGCTTCCAATTTCTTTTCTAAAAAAGTCCTAAAACTAGATCATATCCCATTCTTTGCAAAAGTTGACCTTTACAGGATAAGGAAATATTTGATACGTTTTATCTAATAATACACCTGGGTTTTGTTGCATACAGTTTTATGAGCCTAGAATACTCATTAACAAAGCTTCAGACTGCATTCAGTAAAGCTCTTCTTAGCTTTACTGTGCACACTAGAGAATGCACTATCAGAAACAGTACTTTGCACTATAGGAGAGCAGGAGGGAGGTTTGCGCAGCCACAAATAAAAGACTATGCTGCAGCCTTGGTCTTGCTCTCAACTGAAGTTCAGTTTCAGAAGTTATGTGCTTGACTCACTTCCTCCCTTTACTTCCTTCTACTCAAGTCAGAGCTTATATTTCTAACGAAGTAATCATTAAAATGGGAAACTTACAGCAGTTGCTAGTATTTGAAGGGGTTAGTACAAAAGTTGAGTTAGCTGCCTATTTTCCTCTTTCCTGCCAAAATCATTCTTCACTCCTGTATACATACTGTATGGTATGACTAAACACAAAGCCAATGTAACTTCAACATGATTTCTACCAGAAACTAGTGTTCTCCATTTAAATAGACCTTATGGAAAGAAGGATTACCATACCTAGTTTAAATCTCCATTTCTGTCATCTCTTCTGTGTCAGAGGGCAAATCACCCAGGTCATCTGTGTCTGTGAAATAGGTACTCCCAAACTGCCAGGTAACACATGTCTACATAAAAGTCACATTCTGATTTAAGTTTTATATTACTGTAAAGATGCTACGATAAGACATACTGATTTCATTAACCTTGTTATTGCATAAGCTTGTGTTATCTCTACATGCTGAGTTATTAATCTGACCCATGGTACTAACTGAACAAGTCTGCAATGGGTACTTTTGCCAAAGGAGCTGAAGGGGAATAACCCTCATCAAAGAAAGGCTGTGGCCATGAACAGGAGGGAGCACCCTCAAAGCCCAGCTCAGCATGTGACTGATTTTAGATAAGTTTGGCTTCACCCATCCTTAAAAACAAACAGAAAATCCTATAACAAACCCAAGTCTTCAGAGGAAAAAAACAAATCAAACAATTTACAAGATTATACCACAGCTCGGAGAGAGACCAAAGTTCATATGAAGGTTTCACACAGACAGGCTGGACTGGTGCTGCACCGCATAATGGCTGTGCTGTATCCACCCCTATATACACATGCTGGGGCTGGTCCTAAGGAAGAGGGTGTTTATGAGGGTGCAGAGCCCTGCTACACCAGCCCTGACAAAGGGCAAGTGCCTCAGCCCAGCAGCACAGAAACCAGCCTCTGGCTGCCTGCACAGCAGACCTCTTTGGCTGCAGTTTCATGGTGTGACTGGTCCGATGTTGGGGCAGGAGAGATTCGGCAGCAGATCCAATCAAATGGCCTCTGGGGAGCTTTCTGCAGTCAACTCTCATGGCTACTGTCAGGGCCCTAAGGGCACTACTAAACCTTGACAGGTCCAACCAATGGCTGGTCAAGGGAGCTCAGGCACCTCTTGTACAAAGGCTGAAGAAGTTGTTCAGCCTGAAGAGAAGCTGCATGGAGACCTCATAGCAGCCTTCCAGTATCTGAAAGGGGCCTATAAGGATCCTTGGGGAGGATGCTTCGTTATGGACTTTGTAATGATAGGACAAAGGGTAATGCATTAAAACTTAAAGTTCAGGTTAGATATAAGGAAGAAGTTCTATATTCTGCTACTGGTGAGGCACTGGCACAGACTGCCCAAAGAAGTGGTAAATGCTTCATCCCTGGCAGTGTTCAAGGCCAAGTTAGACAGAGCCTTGGGTGACATGGTTTAGTGTGAGCTGTCCTTGCCCATGGCAGGGGGGTTGGAACTAGATGATCTCAAGGTCCTTTCCAAACCTAACTATTCTATAAATCTAATCAGCCCTTCCAAGCTCCCTGATGGCCCCACTTCAGCCTCCTGGTGCTGTCAGCCCCTGCGCCAGTTAACACCACAGCCTGGCCATTGGCCCTGAAAAGCTGGGCCCAAATCCCAGCCAAGCTTGGCCTGTGCACACCCCCAGAAAGCTGTTGCCCCACTCCTGACCTGGCTGCCAGTCCCTGCTCTGAGAGACAGGGTCATGGGGAGCTGCCATGGGGAGCTGCTTGCTCTGCAGCACCCTGGAAAACCTGTGATCTGGGTTTTATGCTCTTGTTTGGACTGATATAGCTGAGAGTGAGAGATGTGTCTTTTCCTAAATGAGGTTCAAAGCAATGGCAGCCTCTGATCAGTATTAGACTAGGGTTGCACCACTCCTTGGGAATATTCATTTTGCCCGAGTTACAGTGTCAGCATCGGTAAAGCAGGGCTCTCAGGCACTGTACAGGCTCCCTTGTGTCTACTTGTGTTAAACACATCTCTGCCTTCCATCTTGTCTGAAGCAGAATACATATATATTTTCCCTGCAAAAAGCAGTTAGGGCTTGCTGCAAAATGGTACACAGACCCATCTCATGACAGGATGAAAATCATTAGGGGCTGATGGCACAGGAAGAAAAAATAAATATAAACAAAACCACATGTATCTTAATTTTGACACTTCAGTCTTCTCACACATCAGTGCAAAAACTGTTAAGGCAAGATGTTGAACACCAATTCAGCATCCAAAAAGAAGCAATGTAGCCTCCTAAATACAACATGGGAAGTATCAGCACCCAAAGTTCAGAAGGGGGTAGGTAGAGAGTAAGTACTCTGAGGTACTTCAGAAGCCTGTAAATCTTGTGAAAGGCAGAAAAGAGCTTAGCTATCATGGAAGATGTCAGGATATCAAAACCAGTTATAATAGGAGCAGGGAAGATCTTGATTAAGTCTTGCAGGCTTAGCAAGTCTCAGCACTGTGGGCTGCTGAACTAACATGCACCCAGCTCCTTCCTTTAATTTTTCCTGTTATTCTGCTTCTTCCAACAAGCACCAGAGGAAGCAGATGGTGAGGTTTGCTCTTATAGTTGCTTTGGTGACTTTTGGCATACAGCCATTGTGGAGAGGACACAGCAGCATGAACATTAGGTGAGCCTCTGTTGCATGTCCACAGACATATTAGCTTTAAATCAGAGCTTTATGACAGGAAAACTTCCTGGCAGCTGTACTAATAGTCTACATCCATTCACATCAACCTGATACTTTTGTTTTTACAGAAATGTATTGAAGAAAAGCCAAACATTAAACAGAATGCTGAGTACACCCACCTCTGAAGTGGTAGCTGGGATGGGCCAAGAGACAAGTAATCGTTTTGATGGGTGGGGAGCTAGAGTCAGAACTGACTGATTTTTTCCCTTGAAAGAAGGGAAGATAAAAGGGAAGTTCAGCTAACTCTGAGAATAGTAAATGAGCAGGTGTTTACCAGATCCTTGCTGTTCTCTTTCCCCATTCACAAATTCTACCTGAGATCCAAAACTTTTCTTCAACAGAAGGGGAACCTCAACTGACAGTGGATTTGCCAGAAAGTCCTTGAATTTACCAGGCATATTATCTGTGCTTCACAGCTTACATCTCCTGCAAGCAGTTGTTGCAATTAGCGTGCTTCCACTCAGGTTCAGTTATGCAGAACATTCGTTCTGATGAGGAAGTGATTTTTAAAGCTGTAAGCATCTTGCATAAGCACAAACATGCATAAGGACAAAGACAGACTGCCAGACACAGAATGGAGTCACATTTACTCAGCGTTTCCATGATATCAAGCAGTACAATCTTGAAATCAGATAGCCTGTAACTGAATGAAAGTAGTCATGTTTGTTCCATTAAGTAGTCTTCAGTCCTACTGAAAATAAGAAATGGTCCATAAACTGACTAGTTAGGTTACTATATGGGACTAAAACCTTAATTCTGAAATTCATGTAGAGCCAGCAGCAGGGTTCCATATGCATGCATTTGTCTGCTCACTGACAACTCTCTGTAAGAACAGGGCTTTTTCTTCAGAGCTGCTTAAAAAAAAAAACCCCACAA
>NDXB01052833.1:0-11517 GCA_002631895.1 Agapornis roseicollis
GCTGCAAGCACACACTGCAGCCAGCTCATGTTCATGTTCTCATCAACCACCACCCCCAAGTCCATCTCTGCAGGGCTGCTCTCAATCTCTTCTCTGCCCAACCTGTAGCTCTACAGCCCAGCACAAGCAATCCAGGAGGGTTCCTCAATCGTCTGGAAGTCAACTTCCTTCTGCAAGTAATAGGAGCCGACAAGGAGAGGTGGCCTGCTTGACCTTGTGCTCACCAACAGGGAAGGGCTCCTTGGAAATGTGACACTCCAGGGCAGCCTTGGATGCAGTGATCAGGAGACATAGAATTTGAGATCCTCAGGACAGTGAGAAGAGTGTGCCCTCATCACCTGCCCCTTCTCTCCCCAGGAAAGGCAAAGCTCCTTTGCCTGAGAAGGAGCAGCAAGATGCACTTTTGTGAGGCACGTCTCAGCAGTGAAAAATCAAGCAGTGGCCACAGTCACCTGCTGCATATTGCTGCCCATTATGGGCTGAGCGTGACCTGGGCAGGAAGGTGCCTGTTTGGATGGGAAGTCCCTTTCTCACCATTACCCCTTTCCATGCAAACCACCCCGATGTGCCGCCCTCCTTGGACTGACTCATGCTGAGGCAATGGTAGATGCTTCTCCCTGGTGCGGTGGCAGATTTTGCAATGTGTTTTAATGAGGTATTTACAAGTTTGGAAGCTGGCTCCTTGCACAAGTAGTGCGGCCTGGCGCTGGCAGTTGGTTGGGCTTTTCATTGACATTCCTGCAACTCGTCCCATTGCAGCACAGTGGAAAACATTTAGACATCAGAAATGCCTGATTAATTACCCTTTAATTGATACCTCTACTCAGGGACAAATGAAACCGGAACATCCCTCCTGCTCCGGGAGCCTGCCACTTACAAACAGATTTACAGCTAAAAATACCGCAGCAGTCCCGTGGCTAATCAACTTCACTGCTTACCCTGGGTGAGGTTATGAAATTGTCTCGGGCTGGCACTGCGAGCTGGGAGAGACCAGCTCCAGCAGCAGGGCACGAATGTAAACCCTGTGAGGGCTGCTGGAGCTGCGCCTGCAATCCAGCCAGAGCCCCCAACACGAGGCTTCTTGCACGTTCCTGCCCCTGTCATCAAAGGCTGCAGAAAGAAAACCTCATCCCTGTGTCTCATGAGACCTTAAGTCCCCAGTGCCGTTTCCCCAGGGTAAGGTTTCCATTCGGCTCAGGAATCCTGATCAATGTTTTCAAGGGCCTTTCTGTGCAGTGAACTCCTGCAGCTACAACACATCCCACGGGCTCTCCTCCCTCCTTCCGCCCCCCCCCTCCCGCCCATTTCCTTACAGGAATGCACACACAGAGGCCAGATCACCACAGTGACCCCAGTTTCTTTTAAATTACTGTCATCTTTATTTTCTTCATGTATGTGCAAACAGAGGAGATCGCAATGGTGGTGTTCTTAAAAATAACAAAATGTATTTGCATACATTTCCCTATGTACAGGTGAACAGCCACAAGTAGAATCTTCTTTTGCACAGCAAAAGATCTAGAGCACTGAGACCGGGGACAGGACTGGGGCCCCAAAAAAGGTCTAACTTGGAAATAATAATAATTAAAAAACCCAAAACCTTCACAACAGTGCAAACCTCTCGGACACGACAGCACAATGGAGTGACTTTAATGGAGAAAACGGCGGGGGGGCCCTCTCGGATGTGAGATTTCTGACTGTAAACAAGGTGCAACACTTCCCCCCCGCCGCCCTCCCCCGGGAAAACTATTCCAGGAATTTGGCAGATCTTCAAGGGCCGAGCCGGAGGTAAACAGCCCGCGGCAGCCTCCCCTCCTCGGGCCACGGCGGGCTGGGGCCCGGCTCCGGTGTCGCTGCCCGGGATGCGGCGGGACGTGGGGGCGCCGCGGGGAGCGCGGAGGGACCGTCAGCTCCCGGGGGGGGCCCAAGGGGCCAGGCAATCTCGGCGGGGCCGGAGGGGACCCAGCGCGCCCGGCGGGGCTGTGCACTCCCGGAGGGCAGCCAGTGCATCCCGGCGGGGCCGTGCACTCCCGGAAGGACCGGAGGGAACCCGATGCGCCCCGGCGGCGCCGCGCACTCCCTGAATGGCCCGCGGACCCCCGTCGCGGCCGAGCGTTCATCCGGTCTCGGGGTCGCCGGGGGGCGGCTGCTCGGCGCCGTTGCAGGGCGGGGCGGCGCCGTCCGGGCCGTTGCTCTCCAGGGAGGACTCGCTGCCCGTGCTTTCGCCGGAGAGCAGCCGGCGGACGCGGAGGTCGGCGCGCAGCGAGCGCAGGTCGTTGCCCAGGCTGAGCTCGCCCAGGTCACGGAGGAGCTGGCCCAGCTCCTGGCTCTCGCCGCGGCCGGCGCCGGCGCGCAGCAGCTCGCCCTCGGGCTCGCCCAGCGCCTCCAGGATGTCCTCGCAGTCGCAGTGCATGGCCCGCTCCTCCTGTTCCTCACCCAGCAGGTCCTCCGTGATGGAGCCCAGCTTGGGCGCGCTGCGGCTCCGTTCCACCGGCGGCTTGTAGCAGCACTGCCCGTTGAGCAGCTTGCGCAGCGGCACCAGGGGGATGCTCTGCTCGCCCACCAGCTGCTGCTGCTGATGCCGCGCGTCGTCCCGCTTCTTCAGCCGGCGAAACTCGGCCAGCGCCGTGGCCGAGGTCTGGTAGAGCAGCAGGGCCATGGCCTTCGCCTTCTCGGGCTTAGAGACCAGCACGGCGTGGCACCGCAGCATCACCGCCTTGTGCTTCAGCTCGTGGCGGTAGATCCAGGCGAAGACGCGCGGCAGGCGCGGATCGGCCACGCAATAGGTGACCCGGTGCAGCAGGTAGAGGTGGCCCGGCCGGCGCAGCCCCTTGTCTTCGGCGTGGGCCATGCGGATGCCCTGCGCGCTGATGGTCAGCTTCATCTTGGTGCCCTGCCGGCCCGCTTCGCTCTTGCTCCAGATCTTGCAGACTGCCAGGTCGGTGCAGCCCTCACCCTTGGACTGGATGGTGGTGGCGTTGCCCAGGTAGAGCACAGTGTACGTGGGGTCCTCGCTGGTCACGCGGAATTTCCGCCGCTTGGAGCGGAACATGCTGCCCACACGGTGCAGGGCGCTCTCGGGGCAGGCGCGGGCCAGCGAGGTGAGCGCCGAGTAGTGCACACTCACCGCGTACCCCTTGGGCTTGCTCTGCTGCCGCGCCTCGCCCGCCACCAGCTCCACCTTGCTCCGCTTCCAGGGCAGCATCGCCCCGCGGAGCCGCGGCTAGGCGCCGCGCCGACGGCTCCGGGCGCGGGGGGGCATGCCACGGCGGCGGCGGCTGGGCTGCCCGCCCGCCTCACATCCTTGCGGGCTGCGGGCCGCCGCGGTCGTAGATATAGGCGGGCGCCGGCGCTCCGCGGGCGCGGAGAGGGGAGGCCCCGCGCACCGAGGGCGGAGCGCCCGCTGCCCGCGGCCCGCCGAGCCGGCGGCGCGTTGCTCGCCGCCCGCCCGCCGCCGCCGGTCTGCGCCGCCCGCCGCGGCGCCCCGGCCCCGGCCCCGGCGAGCCGTGGGGCGGGCTGGGGGCGGGCACGGGGCGGTGCCAACCCGGCCCCCTCGTATTCCCTCTCGCACCGGCCCCGCAAAGCGCGGCCCCCAGCGGGAGCACCGGCAGCTGCGCCATGGACCTGAGAGCAAGGCGCTGCGGGGTCCCGGCCCGCGATGAGCGCGACCCCCGCGCCTGCTGTCTGGCTCCGTCCCCACGGGAGCCGTACCCTGGCCACGCTCCCGAGGTGGGGAGAATGAAAAGAGCAGCGGGGCCCGGGGAGGGGGGAGGGGGGAGGGAAGGGGGTGTTGGAACCGGCAGCTCAAAACCTCCCAAAATGGTAAAAATCTCAAGGCCACTGTGGGGCCTCACACTCCAGATGAACCCGAACCCCGGCAGCTTTCCCGGCCAGGGCGTGCAGTGCAGGAGCCCCACTCTTGCAACATATTTTTCCCTTTGATTTGGTTAGTCCGGATCTGAGAGCTGAAGAGCCTGCAGCATATAAAAGCTCTTATGCATGAGTAATGCTTTGCTCTTTATTTACACGCAGCAGCCGAATAACAAGAAGCTGTCTTGCAATTTCTTGCTGGGGTTGTTCGAGTACAGGCACAGACATAATGAGAAAGTTGGTCTCTGTGTCGTTGCTATAGCTTCTTAAGTCATGTATCATGTCCTTTGCCAGAAAGAAGAGAAGTTCCAAGGTTGTGGAGAACGGCACCTCATCGGTGTTTGAATAAAAGCTCAACAAAAAGGAAGTGGTACGTACATGTGCAGTGTGATATGTAAAGCCCTGCTTAAATTATTTGACAAATCATTTCTGGAGTTTGGATCAATTAAAATCAACCCGTGTATAGTTATCATTATGGTTATTATCATTATTATTGTTATAGCATTACGCCCTCTAGCAGATTACTTGAGAACTGCAAGTAACTACTCGAGTTAGGCGTCAAGTTGTTCAAAGCATCTCTCATTTGCGTACATTTCCAATATTCCCCCTCGCTGGAGGGCAGCCTCATCAGCACTATCCCCTGAGGCTGCTCAGCCACAGCCGATGCCGGGGGACACCTGACTGCATCCACGGTTTCCAGAGGCAGGTGGTGGGTGTGGATCTGCGACACACTGCATTTCCTGCCTTCAGCAGAGCAGCACTTTTGCACTGTTAGGAAGGCTGTGGCTGGTCCTGAGAAGCGAGCATGTTGATGCTCTGATTTTCCTATGGGAAAACTGCTGCATGGGATGGGCACACAGTAGTCAATGCATAGGAGCTGTTGCATGGCAGAGGAAGCTGCTTTGGCCCGTTGGTGTAAAGCCCAGCACCCACTGAGATGCCTGCTTGGCCTCTGGAGCACAGTTCCATGGTACTCCACAGGAGTCCGGAGGGGCTGGTAGAGGGGCTGAGGTCCACCCCCACCGGTGGTATCCAGCAGCAGCTGCCTCAGCTGAGGGTCCCTGAGTTCAGTCCTGCCTGGCCTTACATGGGCTGGGGGCAGGGCACCCACGGGGAGCCCCTGCAGCACTGCTGTTGTGGAGGGCAGGAGGGAATGTGTGCCATGCTGCAGTCCATTGCAGGCAGCTCCTGGCAGCCTGCAGGACTGTCCTCCTGAGTAGCAGGAGATGGTTTGTACCATTTATTCACTTCACCTCCAGAAGCATCTGAGGTGCTTTTCTTGTGTCTCCTTTGTCTTGCAAGGTGAAAAGGGAAGACACTGATGTGCACAGAGAATAAATCCAGCGGGTTAGGGTGACGTGGCACTCGCATGAGGCATGGCACTCCTGCAGTGCCCGCAGAGCTGCCTTCTCCCTTCGACCTGTCCTGCTGAACCAGTGTGGTGAGAGCCACAACACTCAGCGCTGCCACCTCCCTCAACAGTGCCTGCGAGCCGCAAGGCCGAGAGCAGCCCTACCTGCTGCTCTGACACACATGAGTCCGGGGCTGGTGGCTCGACAGGCAGGGGTGTGCTCTGGGCGGGATGGAGCAAGGGAGGATCCGCCCAGGCCTCCCTGCAGCGCTGCCTCTGGAGGGAGGTTAGTGCTGGGGGGGCTCGTACATAGACACTTGTGATAATGACTCCCACGGAGCTGCTTGCAGAGCTGGGCTGAACTCTGCTGTCCTGATGGAAGTGACCTGGGTTCAGAAATGAAGACCTTCAGTTTTCACAGTGTGGTTTGCACGGGCTGCCAGTCCCTGCATCTCTCCAACAGCACTTGAGCACACCTTTCTACAAGCCCCAGTGGTGTGTAAGGTGAGGAGGAACCCTGACCCCCTTGCCCTCCTCCCCATCTCCCCAGTCCCCAAGTCAGCAGTGTTTCTGTATTGCCTTCTTGGGGCAGAGGTTTCCTTATCAGCCCCTCAGAGACCTACTGGGGGCTCCAGGTGTTGGTTTGGGAGCAGCAGCATCCTTGGCATAGCTGCCTCTGTGCCAGCTGGAAGTGCCGCAGCAGGGATGGTGTCTTATGGTTACAGCCCTGTTCGAGGATCTAAACTGTCACAGCTCAGTTCCTCACCATGCTTGCTCACCAGTTGGCATGCCAGACCATTGCAGCCTTCCTTGCTTCATTAATGGGCCAAGTCATCTGCAGGACCATCTATTTCCTGCTGTGCAGTGGCTGCTTCAGTCCTGAGCATGGAGGATCGCTGCATGCTTCAGCAGCAGAAGAGTACATTGCAAGCTTTGGTGGCCTGAAACAGCAATTGCCAAACAAAATGCTGACTCCTGCTAGCCCCACACTGGCTGAGGGGTTGTGCCACAATGTTTGGGTGAAGTCCAGCAGTAGAAAGCATGGGGCACCTGCCCTAAGTGTAGCGCTATTCCTGTGACATTGGATGTCTGTGTTTCACTACCAGGAGGAGAGACTGAGGCACGGTAAGAAGGGAGCCAGGGCATGCTGCCTGGTTCTCAATGAGCATGAGGCTTGCTCCCTACCTGCAAGGCCAGCAGCACCCATGCTGTGTAGGACATTCACACTGGGGTCTTATCTGCATGGCCCTGTAGCCTGGGGGAGCACAGCAGCCTGCTCTCTTTATGCAATACCCCAGCAGCTCCTGAGCATTGCCTGCCAGCATGTGTGCACCAGGAGGGCTTGTGTGAGGCATGGGAAAGTCTGTCAGATACCATCTCTCCCTGTTGCCCCATGCCGGCAGTGCAGTGAGTGCTGCACTTGGCTCTCGGCAGAACCCTTGTCCCTGCCCTGCTCCATCCTCCTCTGCCCCTTGCTGCTCTGGTCAGTGCTTGAGACCATGGTTGCACTCCAGAATAAGCCCATGAGCTCTGGGGTGCAAGTTGGCTGTTGAGGGGTAGGCAAGGGGGCAGTTCCCTACTGCCTCTGTTGGAGGGGGATGCTGGGCTGCCCATGCTGGCTGCCCAGGGACAGCATCTGCCCAATGGTAAGAGTAAAACCTTACTGAGAGCAGTCCTGCTATGTGCCCAGCAGCTGGAACTGGAGCTGATGTGGGTCTCTGCTTGGGGAAGAGTAGAAGGAAAAGGTGCTGAGAAAAGTTGATATGCCAAGCCCAAAATAATTCTTGGGAATGTATTGGTTTTGTCAGGTTATGTAAACCCCCCAGATAGCAATGGAGCTCGTGCAACAGCAGCTGGGGTGACACAGTCAAAGCGAAACATTTCAAACTGGCGTTTCAGTATTTTCCAAAGCAAAGTATTTCAGAGACTCTGTAACTATGCTAAATGTCAACGTTTCAATTCTTTGTTCCGGACTGGAACAAAGGAAATTCTGAACTGTCAGGATTTTCCATGAAATGGAAAGATTGAGCAGCACCTGGGCCCTGTGGGCCATCAATGGGGGCAGGCAGGATGCTACATCCTCCAGCCCTGCTGGCCATCATCCATGTCTCACCAGCACTGACTGTAGACATCTGCATGCTGCTGTGATCTGGGGCAGCGGGAGATGAGCTGGTGGGGTAGGGAACAGAATCTCCTGCTCAGGGAGAAGGGTCCTTAACAGCCCATAATGGATGCCTCATGACACCCCTGCTACCTACCCTCCTGCCCTTCCAAAGGGGATTAGCATCCCACTCTGCCAGCCACCATGTGCTGGCAGGGTTTCTGGGGGTGATGGTGGGGTGGTGTGAGGACTGTGGGGACTCCATGTGATGATGCCCTTGATACCCCTGTGTGCACTGAGAGCAATGACAGTGCAGCTTAGGGTGCCACAGTGCAGCTTAGGGTGCCGCAGCGCAGCGGCAGCCGGGGTCGCCAGGGCCATGTCAGTGGCTGCACACCTCCACCACGGTTGTTTTTCAGCTGCTGCGGGCGGCACACCCGCTTCCTGCACAGGCGGCCCCGGCGCTTCCTGCACCCACAGCTATAATTAGAAAGGCAGCCGGCGGCCAGGGGCACAGAGCCCTCCTCCCGCAGGGGTCACAGCAGCCGCGGGTGTGCTCGCCGGGACGGTAGGGCTCCGCCACCATCCATCCTCCCGCTATGCTGGCAGCCAGCGCAGGCAGAGGTGATGTCGGGGCGGCATCTTCTGCTCGATGCCCCGTACTAGGCACTGCCACCATGGGGCCATCCCTGCCAGTGTGGAGGGGAAGATAGTACAGGCAGCGGTGGGCAGCGGGGATGAGCCTGCCCAGGCAAAGCCAGCACAAAAGGAGCTGGAGAAATCCCCTGCCAGATCCTGCCCATCGCTTTGCACCATCAAAGACGCAGGCAGCTCTTTCTAATTAATCTTCCCCCACCCTGTCAGGCAGGGGAGTGATTTTTATCTTTAGCAAAGTTTAAAACACTTGCTCGAGGGCTCTAGAAGGATTGGTGCTTTGTCAGGGCTCAGCCTGGGCCACGCTTCAGAGCTTCCCCAGGGTGCTGCTCTTTCTAGAGGGGACCAAAGCCTTCACCAGCAGCTTGCAGAGCAGGTTCCCCCTTTTCTTACTGTGCTGGCATGCTTCTGATTAAGGCTGGAAAGAAGGGGGTTCAAGCAGCTGCAGTTGTGCAGAGATTAAACTTGTCTTTGTGTTCTTACAGGGGTGATTTGGAAGGTTCTTAATGGGTCTGCTTGTCAGGCTGAGGCTGGCAGTACCACTGAATCAAGCATTGTGAGCCTACATGAATAATGAATAGCCATCACATGAATATTTCAGAGACATGGCCCTGAGATCTCCCAGAGCTGCCTTAGAGGAAAATGGAGGAAAAGTTGTCCAGAAAGAACAATGTTTCCTTTAGGCAAGAATGCACTGGTGTAGTTGGCTTTTGGAAAAGAGTAGCTGCTGCTGCTGCTAAATAATACTCAGGATTTGCATCAAAAACTGGAACAGTGGTTTGGCTTGAAGGTAGAAGAGGTTGGGAGGGAAGCCAGCCCTTTTGACACAAGTCAGTGCTTACAGCATGCAAGAAGGACAGCAGATTTTACTTCATCTATGCAACGGTTTTGTGAGAAGTCCCAAAGCTATGGCCACCCTCCAAACAGCTGGCAGTGTTGAGCACTCAGCAGTCTTCAATGGAGCAGCAAGAGGTACAGTGATGCATGGGTGGTGCTTGCTGTCCCAGGACAACATTGCATTCCATCCTGAGCACTGCTGTCAAAGACCTGAGTTGTAAAAGCAAGGCCCAACAGTGAAAATAGTCTTCATTTTGCAGCTGCTACGTTATATGGAAGTGAGCTGCACATCAACAGATTTATTGGATTTCTCAGCAGCACGCCCCTCTCCTCCATGTTCTCCTTGGCTGTTTGTGCTCCTGGCAGGTACACACAGGTACCAAGCTGCCTTTTAATTCTCTTGTGACAGCATTTATCTTGCTGTGGCCCTTTTCACTGCATGCAATTAATGCATGCATAAATGTCTTCTAGAAGAAGCGGGTTGTCATGTTTAGGTAAAACCAGAAGAAGCATGTCTTGTTGAGGTGGGCACAGCAGAGCATTAGGAGGGGGATGAGAAATATGGCAGTTAGAAATAGGCAGTTAAGACTCTAGCCAAGGCCCTGATGTCTCTGTCACTGGGATTACCCAATCTGTACCTCCTTCAACACTTGTCTGCTCTAAGTGATCCTCACTGTGATGCTGGCATCAGTGGACAGAAATAATTCCTTAGTGATTATGGAGAGCTCAGAAATGTTTCTGTTGCAAGAATGAGGGAAATCTGAGCACTTCTTCAGCAGCTCCCACAAAGGTGGCAAAAAATATCTGCAGTGACTCTCCCTGGAGTTCTTCAGTCTGGAAATGGGGAATGGTGTGGGAAAAAGGGCAACATGTGGGAAAAATATTCCAATGAAAATGCACACATCTTTGCTCTTCAGGTTACCCTCAAACCTCACTGCCCAAGGATGCACAGAGGGTTGCAGGCCATGGAGCAAGCTTCAGCCTCCTTTTCCCACCACACCAGCACTTCTGCCTGCCTCCATGTGTCTTTTTCCAGTTCATGCCACTGCCTGTGGCTGCCCATGTGCCATGGAGGTGCATCAAGCCCTGCACTCCGTACCAGTGGCTGTGTCTCCAGCCAAGGACCCTAGTGGTGCTGAGCTGGTGCTGCCAGGGCTGTGCTAATGGGATTATTGAAGCATTTTGCCCCTGGTTGGGCAGCCTGGAAACAGCACTGCGTGTGCCTTGGCTGTGGAGTTAGAAGTGCTGCCAGACCCAAGGCGTGGGGAAAGGCCGGACTGGCTGGCTGCTCTGGTTGATGATTATGCAGTGTGGAAGAAAGGTAACTTTTAACTGAAGTACAAAAGAAATACAACAATGAGCACTTACATTACTGCTTCAGTGCCCACATAAAGACCTGAAATGGTTTCATTAAAAATGGCTTGATTAAAAATGAATTTACTAAATTGCTGTGTGCTGTCTGCAGCTCACCAGCCTTTCACTGAAGTACCTCATGTAAATGAAAAGGTGAATACTGAGTCCCCTTTCATCTGTCTCATTTGCCTTTAGTAAGCAAAGGAAGGGCTGGACCAGGCTGGCAGTAGTGGCAGAGCCTGGGATGAGCATGGCAAGGGTTCAGATGTATGTGGGAAATTCATGCTGTGTGGTTGCTGGCTTTGAAAATGAGAAGAAAGAACTTTTGACTTCTTGCAGAACATTTATCACAGGGAGGCTTCACGTATTGCTGAGCATGAGAAAAGACCACTCCTGCCCACAAGGTATTGCACACTGCCATGCTGCTGGTAGACAATACCTGAAGTTAAGCTTTGCCTGCCTGTGTAGGCAGTACCTGTGTTTTCCAAGTATTAGCCAAGTTATTCTCCAGTTAAAACTGACACACAGTACAGAGTTAGAGTAAAAACCATCTGGCCTTAACCCAACACTGATAAAAGAGAAATGGTTCATAAATCAATTCACTGTGCAAGAAGAGGTCAAGTTGTTTATTAATTTAACCTTCTCTCCCATCTTGACCCAGACTGGCAGCAATGGCTGCTGCTGAATCCCATTTGATGGTTCCCTGGCTGGTCAAGCAATGTTCTCCATCCTGCAGAGATGCCCAGACTCTGGCCAAATTTTGGCAGCTACCTCATGGCATCTGAGGTACATTGCTACATCTCCACATCCGAGATCCCTCTTTGTCACCATCATTCCTCATGTGCACTGTTTGGTGTGCTGGGAACAGAGAACCTGCGTGGGGCTAGGTGTATTGCAAGGTACAGGGACAACCTTGGCCCTGGAGCTTGCTGCTTTCCCTGGAGGGACACACAGAACCTCTGCCCCCATTGCCAGCTGCCAGGACAGGGTTTCACATGTCTCGCTGCCAGCCAGCACTGTTTGCTTCCCAGATATAGTATCTGCACCAGGCCAAACTGATGAGTGAAACCAGCCCCTGCAGCCATTGGTGCTGCTGTGGGCTCTGCCAGGGGTCACAGCCCTGCGTGTTGTTCCTCTGCCAGGGCTCCTTGCAGCAGTGCAGGGCTTTGTGTTCAGATGTGCCCTGGGTTTTATTAGTGTTGTGTGTTAACGGTGGGGTGGTGGCTGCTGAGGGAGTGAGAGGGTTGGAGATGGGTGTCAGAGAGGCACAACTCCATGCTGAGCAACATGGGGATGGATGGATGGATGGATGGATGGATGGATGGATGGATGGATGATTGGATGGATGGATGGA
>NDXB01052834.1:0-11344 GCA_002631895.1 Agapornis roseicollis
TGTGAGGTGTCCCTGCTTATGGCAGGGGGGTTGTAACTAGATGATCTTAAGGTCCTTTGCAACCCTAACTATTCTATGATTCTATGACTGTAAATAAATGGGAAGATAGTCATGCCCCTGCATCAGTCATCCATGTAAAGTAACTGAGGACCCTATGTAGGTTTCCTGTGCTGCAAAGGCTAAAGGGAATAAATATCCCACAGAGAGAGTTTTCCCTATCCCTCTGCCCACAACATCTCAGCAATGTGGCAGGGATGTGGGGCCACAGTGGGAGCTGGAGCCCCCTCCCACCCCATGGTGGGCTCTCCCTGGGTGGGGGGGACACTGTGCCAGCAGGGCAGCTCCTCAGATTCTGCTGATCTGGGGCAAACATGCAGTTGGATTTTTATTAAGGGCCTTTCAGGCAAAGTAAGAAATGCTAATCTTAACTGAGAGACATATATATATGCAAATTGTTTGCTCTACTTTCTCCATCTGTTTTCTTCCCAGGTTTTTCTCTTCACTCTGCTTTACTGGAGATTAACTTACAGTATATTGCACCAAATTTGGACTGTGTGGGAAACATATGCTGCAAACTCAGGGCCAGACTCGAATATTGGGTTGCACAGGAATAGGAATATTCACAGTAGTGCTAAGGACTGACAAACCCACAGGGACAGGAAATTCAGAGACACCAGGGTAAGGAGAGGCTGAAGCAGAGCTGTTCCAGTTACACTAGCAGGTGGGAAGACAAGATTTCAAAACAGCTTTAATCTGGGTAAGAGGAAATGGCTGAACATGACAGAATGAAACCACCACCCCCCTTATTTTTTAATATGTAATTCCCTTGTTAGTGTGATACAAGTCAAGCAAGACTGACAGTTACCAGTGACAAAGAGTGGTCTTTTTTTCTTGAAATCGAACCCATCCCAGCTTACTTGAAAAAAACACACATTCACTTTTTTTGTCTGTATGCCTAGGTGGAATATGCGATCTGTTTGCAAGAAAGGACAACAGAAAATACACCACGCTTCTCAAAGCAAATTACACAGACCCCTATTATCCCCAAGGTACAAATTAACAAATATCTCAAGAAAAAAAATAAGTGGTTTATGATGGAAATAATAATTGCCATTTATCAGCAAGACACAATTTTCTGGTCTGCCTTTTGACTCAGTCAACCCAACTTCTAGTCAACTAGCTATTTCCTCCTTGGTTATTGCAATCCAACAAGTGGCTCCTTACAACTCCAGTAGAAATGAAACCAAAAGTTAACTAAGATCCAGCCAAAGTGCTATATCAGACTTCTGACCTGGAGCACTGAACACAAGAGATGCCGTTTTTCAGTGTTCTCATGCAGCCAACCTGCCCAACACTCATCACCAAGACATTAACCAGAAAGGTAGGCTCAGAGACTCTGTGAACTGGGAATTTCTGCCATCACTCTGGTTCATGGTGGTTACATATGGTTGCTGTGACAAATACTTGAAGTATTTTAAAAAAGGAAAGCAGCCACACCATTACTATAGTGTTGGTTGTGGTGCTGTCTATGATCCATAGCTCCATTTCTGTGCCTTCTGTGACATGTTAATGAGACTGCATTAGGTATTTGCAAAGAGATTTGAGAAAATAGCACATGCCATCCTGCACACAGCGCTTACACTGAAACTCCATAATTTTACTTTATTTGACTGGATTTTTTGATTAGCAGTACTATCAAACAATCACATTCTCAAGTTTTGAAACAGGGTACAGCAGAAAGGTATGAAGTTTTTAATTCATCTCAAGAGCAAACACCTCAATGTAACTGCTCAATTTATCTTGATACAATATTATTTTGCTTTCCCCCCAGAGAACACAGAGGCTGAATTTAATCTAAAAAATAGCAGATTCATTGGCAAAACACGAGCATTAGCACTGTTGAAAATCAGCATGTTCTCAGATACCCATTTTAAGGACCATGAGTTTAACTACGCCTCTTCTATCTGTGCCAAAATACTAATAGATCAGCAAGTGCTGACTCCTTCTTGGGTCTTAAAATGCTAACATGACCACCAAGCACTCCTTGCATGTGGCACAATACCTAATATTACAACTTATCTATTGAAATTCTTCTTTAAAGCTTCCAGCTCTGTGACTCCCATGCATTTCAACTTCAGTCACCCTGTGTTGTGCTAACTCAAGAAACATAGGATAATACAAACCCTTGGCTTTGAGAGCAAGCTAAGACAACAGGGAGAGCAACAGCTCTGATGTTAGCCATGGACCTTGCTGTCAAAGCCTCCCAGTGGATAGGGACATGAGGGATGCTTGAGTTTATTTTACAGATTAAAATACATTTACTCATATTTGGAGGACAAAAGGGACTTTTTCTATTATGAGCTCATTTTACAAATGAAGCATAGCTGACTATTAGGTGAAAGTAATCCAGCAACATAGACATGGTGTGGCACCATAGCAAAACACAAGCAGTTTCAGGCAGAAGCTACATGCCTCACTTTTGTGCAGTCACTACAGCTGCAACAACAAAGCTCAGGCATATAACAAAGCCATTCTGTTTGGATGAGCAAAGAAATCCACCTATGTTTCCAGTGTTTTGAGGTCTCTCCTACTACACCATGAAGAAAAGTTTTGTTTGATTTCTAACAGGACACATGGGCCTTTGTATAGCATAAGGGATCACATCCAGAACTCCCCATGTGTTTTTGTAATTTGAAATAAAACAAACAAATGCAATTTTTATTCAGTAGACATGAACATCTGGAAGATGACATCAACATGATTTCAATGTCAAAGCATTAGACTGAAATCCAATATTGTTGAACAATTTGGGGTGGTAGTGCCAGAAACTTTAACATCACACATTAAAGCTGTGATGGAAACAAGGTTTCTGCAGCAGCTGAGGGAAGAAACAACGTTTTAGATCTTTACTAAATTCCTGATGAACATTATCATAATTACAGGAGCAGCTTGATGTGCTGCTGTACATCAATGTGTAATACTAACTATCAAAACTAAGATCCTGGTTATGTAGGAGACCTTGGGTTTGGGTTTCTCACCTTGTTCTGCTCTGCTCTACCCATTCATTCTCCTGTCCCTCTTCATGGCACTTGAAAACACCTCTATTGAAGATCTCTGGAGATGTGCAAAGAAAGCAGGGCCTGGGCTCACTCCTCCTTCCTTCTATCTATGTGAAAGAGTAGCATGGAGTTGCTGCGCAGGTAGCTGCTGCCACGAGACAGCAACCCTATCCCACAAGGGAACAGAAATAAAAAGTAAGGTTGCACTGGGAGTGGAAATCCTGCTCAGGGAGAATGAGAAAGTCCCACCACCACCACACCAGGCCTTGGCATCTTGTAAGAAAACTCCTGAGAGGCAAGTCCTGTCTCTGTCAAAAGAGGAGACAGGGAGAGAGAGAATGAAAGACCAAAATGTTTCCTCCTCATAATACTCTCAGCTCCCGGGCTTAATTATACTGGATCAACAATCCCAACCATAACTACTGGCAGCCTCTCTATGTGTAAGCATTCAGCCAACCTCAAAAATGTGGCTTTAGTACTCACATAATTTTCACAGACAAAAATCAGTTTAATTAGTTCATAATTTATTCTGAAAGCAAAAATGAAGATATCTGTATACTCTTAAAACTAGTCAAACCACTATCCTTTTTTATTTAAACACCACTATTAGATTGTCCCAGTTTGAAGTTTCCTACTCCCAGTTGTAACACTAATTAAACCTTTTGGGGAAGTTGTGTGCTAATTCTTATGCATTGCTATTAACATTTTTTATTGCAGAGAGTTGGGAGTGAACACCATTCCACTGAACCCAGTCAGAAAAATTTTACTTTGATTTTGTCTGGCTTGTTTTGTTCTTAGCAGATGGTGCAAACCCATGTGTTGGTGAATACATGCCACAGGAGAGCATCTGACATGATACAGCTGGCCCCAAACTACAGCAATGTCTATACTGAGGACTTCAGTGCCTGCCACCACTTAGGACCCCACTTCTTGGTGTGGTGTGTTAGCTCAGATGGGCTTTCAAAACTGTATTACTTTGGTATCTAAAGATGTGCCTTTAAGGTACTTAGGCATTTCTAAGTAGCACAACCATCCTCCAAGTCGGGTTTTCAAATCAGTTTTTACTGTGCTAGACAAGCATCTCAAGTGGACTAAGGGTGACACAGGTTTGATAAATACAAATTAGTGTGTTCTGAATATGCAAATCAGCAAATGATTTGCATTAAATATGATTCAACAGCCATGCATCTTACTCGCATGTGCAGGTAACAACTTTCCCAAGGCATTTTTTTTCTCCCTCCAGTATCAATGAGACTCCCAGTGGCCTCCCTGTCTCTGATTTCATTTGAAACACGTCCCCTGATAACCTAAAGAGAAGCACATATAAAGAGCTTAGAGCTATTTATAGCAAAGTCTGTACGACTGAAAACATTGCAGTGTTCATGTGGTGGGCACATGCCTTGCTTATGAACTGCAACCGGAAAAACTGTTGCCTCCCTCTTTAGTGATTCTAGTCAGCATTCACAAGGCAGGAGAGATGGAGCCAAGGAAGGAAGCAGACATAAGGACAAAATGCAAACAAACTGAAAATTTACCAATCACTTATATTCAGAAACTGGAGGGGTGGGGGGGACACAAGAAAGACTCATCTCTATCTGCATTTCAAACCGCTGGAAATGGGCATTCAAAGTGGATCAGCATCATCATACCAATATTCTTTGGTATGGGTTTTGCATGAGCCCCTGAGAACAGGCATAATCTCTCATAATTACTGCATATGCTGTTGGCACACTAAACAGCAGCCTTGCCTCAACATATTTAAAAGTCTAATGCTCATCAAATCTTCCAACTGGTCATTGGGCATAACAGTGAACAGACCTACAAATACTGCAAGCAAAGTTCACATTCGGATGCTGAGCTGCAAATCCCACGTGAACTTGTTTCATTGCTTCACTTTATACGAAGCAAAAATAAACGAGTTACAGCAAGAGTAGTGGCTTAAAAGTAGAGTAAAATCCCCATTCTTTTTATATCTTCCCACAAACAGCCAACCCTCTAGTCAGTTTTAAGTCCTGCTGGCCAGAAATGTAATAGGACATAACTCAAAACCCTTGAGAGGAAAGACTCTGATTCAATTCCGATTTCTGTTGCCCACAATTACATGGTTCAAGATCTTGCTCAATGAGACCAGAGGATAAAACAGGGATTGGTGAAAGGCAAAGATAATGTGTCCAGGTTTGCCTGCCTTCTGCCTGAGGTATGAACAGCTGAATGGAGATTGTGAGAAGAGATACCAGGTCAGGCATGGCTGGGTGAGGTTGGCAGATGGGGAACAAGTTATATTTTGCAGTTGTCAGCAAAAAACTGGCAACTGAAACCACAAGAGAAGTTAAGATCAGCATATGGCACAACAAAAGTGGAAAATAAGAACCTTTCGTTGTCAATCTCAAACTAGTTATTACTCATGTACAGTCATAAACGTGATGTGTCCCCAGGTGAGACCTACTAAGCCTATAAATATGTTTTGATTAAAATTAGTTCCCTAAATGCTCAGCCCTTTCTATCATTATTCTATGAACAACGAAATTCCATGTTTCATAGATGTCCTCAGACAGCACACATTTAACATGCTCAAGAGCAGCAAAAGAGCTGCCACCTGAGCTCTGCCCAGTCACACTCAGGTATGAGCCATGCTATGAAGTAACTAAGTCATAGTGAAAAAAGGGGACTTTCCTTAGTTTAAAACTTAAGTAAGCGAACAGAAGCTGTAACAGCAGTTTCATCCTTGTTCTGTAGCATCTCCCAGGAATAACCAAAGAAGAAGGTAAGGTGGTCATGAAAAAAAAAGTAGGTTGTGCAGCCAACTCATAAGCAGCCAGAAAAATGTACTACTTTACTTCTAAAACTGGGTATTTAAAAATCAATATATTTAAACCAGCACATCTTTGAACCAGCTGGTGGGAGACACCAGTGGTGACAAGATACAGAATTAGCTGAAACTTGAGCCTGGTTCACTCTGGCACTTCTCGTGCTCCATTACAACTTCTACATCAAGTCAAGAAGCTTGTGTAACAGGAAGTTTGTATCCACTTATTCTTATCTCCTCCACTGGTGTGATTTCAGAACACTTAGCCCCTAAGTGGGTATTTCCATAGGGTAATGGAAATAAACAAATAGAATTACTGCCCCCTAAGGAGAAAGGAAAGACAGGAGTCAAAATCTCTTCTGCTTTCTGGACACTGGACAGACTATCTTGTAAATCCAAGCTTGGTCCAAAGAGAACCAGGTGAAATACTACTTGTATTTCCACTTTGTTGGCTTGATAGCAGAAACATTTTTAACATGAATACTACACAAGTGCTTTTACTAATTAATTTAGGAGCGGGATTCATACTTACTGCTGAGCATCATTGTCTGCATTAACCTCCCTCCCCGCAAATCCCAGCAAACTTACTATTTCTAACTGACTCCCCAAATTACTTTCTCCTTTATGTCATGGCACACGAGACAAACCTTGTGAGAAAGGAAATTAACAGAAATAACCTCCAAAACACTGATGAAAAGAGGGGACTGAGGACATATTTTTAATTTGCTACATCTGTGTTTCCTGGAGCATATCAAGTTGGAGTCTCAGAATGAGGAAACATATTGAGGACAGAACAGCAAAGCTGGCATGTAGCTGGCAAGTGGAAAGGCGACACGACTCATACCCAGTTCTCCCTTCTGTGGAGATCTGTATCTGAAAGCTCCATTAATAGGAAGTTACGGAGAAAACAGGCATAAATCAGCCAAACAAAGTACTTTGTAACACTGCCTGGATGCAATGCTAATGCACAGCACTTGGCTTCTGGAATTTGCAGCCAAGTTGGAACATTAATATGGGGACTATTTGCCTGAATGTGTTGTCAAACTCATTATGATGCTTAATTTCCAGTGTTAAGTATTTTACCAGTTGCTGGTGAGCACTTTTAAAATAGATGCATCAGGCCATGCAATGCTGCAGCCAAAAGGTTGCAGCTCCTCAGCAGGAGGTCAGCTGCGCTTGTAATTTACACAGGAAGCTTAACCGTGAGCCGCATAGAAACACAGGATAAAGAATATTACCTGGGCCCTAATTTTAGCAAATTGCAGTACCGCAAAAGGTCTTGCAACATCCCCCCTCTTGAGATTCCCACGAAACTCTGTCCCGGCACGAGTAAGGGCATTTCTCCCTCTCCGCAACGCAGTGGGAGAGCGGACTTGCCTGGACGCAGCTGTGGGACAAGGGCTGCCAGCCCCGGCTCCGGAGCAGCGGAGGTGCTGCCGGTGTCCAAGCGCGGCCGCTGTTCCCGAGTCGCCTGCCGAGGCGCGGCCGGAGCCGGGCCCCAGGTGGTCGCGGGACCGGCCGGAGCCGCTGCCCGCCTACAACTTGCGGGAGACTTTTGCTCCACTCATTTGACTTTAAAACGAAAGAGTCCTAATTAATGAAAGATCACGAAAGCCGTGGTGTACACTTACCGTAAGGCCGGTTAACACTTTAATCTCGCAGCTACTCAGACACGGGGATAAACCCGGCAAGATTAACCAGGTCAACTATACACGGTCCCGAGAGCAGCTCAGGCTACGCTCCCTCAAAGATACGAGGCGAGAACGGGGACACCCCCTCCCATCACCCCGCCGCTCGTCCCGGCTCAGGGCTGCCCCCGGGGCCGTGCACGCCGGATCCCCGTCCGCTCCCCGCACTCACCCAGCTTCTCCGCCCGCAGCCACAGCGGGGCCGAGGCTCCGAGCAGTAGCGAGAGCAGTAGCGAGGGGGCGGCCCGCGCCCCCCCGGCGGGGCCCATGGCTCCGGCTCTCGGCGGGGCGCGCAAGGCGCAACTTCCCCACTTCCCTCCTGATCCTTTCTCTTCCTCTCCTCCTCCTGCCCGAGGCGGCTCCCGCAAAGAGGAGCAACTACCCCCCAGCATCCTTGTCCCCCGCAGGTATTTCTGCGGCGGTGGAAAAGGGGCAGAGCGGGGCTCCCGCTGCCCCGCGCCCCGCCAGTGGCTGGGCTGCAGCACCGCCGCCTCCCGCCTCCCCAGCCCCGAGCTGGGGGTGGAGAAAGGAAGCGGGAGAAAGGGAAGCGCCACTATTCCCATTGGGCTGCAGCGCAGGGTATCTCCTCCTCCTGCTGTGGACCGAGGGGCTGGCTCGGCCCCTCTCCCCTCCCCTCTACCCTGCTCTGCTCTGCTCCCCGGGTGCTGCTTCTCCCACCCACGGCTGCATCGGGGCTGGGTGGGGGGGGATCCACGGTTGGGGGGAGGGGTTCCGCAAACCCTCGCAGCCCCAAGCATCGCTTATGTACACGTACATACAGATATGTATTTTTAAGCAGGTAGGATTATGCGTGCAGGCTAATTCCCTGGCGTTGCCACCGCGAGAAGGGGAGCGGTGGGAACAGGAGTGGGGCCGGCGGGAACCCTGGGGCCTGCGGCAGAGCCGGGGTGGTGTTGGGACTCCCCGCGCCTACACCCGCCTCCTGGGGCGGTATCTCCACGGAGGGCTGCAACACGCGTGTGCAACGTGTGCGAGCTGCTTCTGTGCGCTAAAGTTCTGGGCTGAATTTATTCTGGACCTTTTAAAGGATGCTTCGGGCAGCTCTGTCCTGGTGGGACTGGCTCAGCTGCCCCGCTCTGGAGAAGACCTGTGGCACGGGGAGGGGCGCAGGTGCATGGCTAGGAAGTGGCTGCAGTGCCAGCAGCCGCAGGAGGCTCACATTAAACAGTCCCCAGCGGCTGGCCTTTTAAAAGCGTAACGGAGAATTCAAAGTAGCCCGTCTGTGCAGAGGCTGATGGGTTCACATTGCTGGCAGGTCAGAAATACTGCGCTGCTGTGCTAAACTGAAGTGTGTAAAAAACTTGCATGTCTTAGAGACAGCTGATAATTTTGAGATTTTGTTGTATTTTAGGAGTCAAGTTTAGTAAATCTTTATTCTAACTGAGCTCTTGTTTTGCAAGTGTTAATGTCTGGTTTTTAACTTTTCAGACACCATATGTGATCAGACATATTTTTCGTCATGTATTCGGTACATTATAGTCTTGCTATATGTATTTAACACAGGTTTTTAGTACTTGAGACTTACCCCTTCTTTGCAAAGGAGAGTTTGAAATCTAGACTAAAATGTTAGATGTGGTGTAAATCAAAGACAGAGTTTGTTGCTGCAGCAGTTTAGCACTCTGGTTAATCCTCACAGGACCTTGTCAGCAAATGCCACCAACCTTCTAGCTAAAGGAGGTTGTGATGGGTCACTCAATTCAAGACTGTGAAGGTTGAGAGACTTTCAAAGAGGAGTATGTCCATCTGAATAAAAGTGGCCTGTTCCTCTATTTGTCTTACAGATTTTCAGGAAGAAATCCATACATATGCGGATGATTATGGAGGGAAAGGGATGAGAAAGTCAAACTCTGCCACAGCGTTTCAAGACTGGATTTAAAAAGACCACAGAGTTGGTGAAAATACTGTGGTTATAGGAATAGGTTATAGATTTGTATCAATCTCAGTGGGAAATCAAAACCAGTCAGTCATACACAGGTTGACACTGGGAATTGTACTGATTTGCATGTCATCAGCTGAGATTTAGAATATATTCTTTAATAATAGGGGCAGGTTTTAGTTCTGTTTGTTAAGGGCTGTCAAACATATTGGCAGAAAAGTCCTGTAAGTCAATCTCAAGTAACCTTACGGAGGCAATGGTGCGATACATTGGGTCTGGCAATCTTGGGCAAGTTAATATGCAAAAACCTCTGCTTGCAGATAATGTTGCTAGAGATGAGTTCTCGGTAAAACTTAGATGGTTGGTAATTAGTACAAGCAAGCTAGCAGCAAAGCCAGAAGGGGTTTTGGCTGTCACACGCCTTTAGGAAGCTCATAAGGAGGAGGAAGGTGGGTTGGCTGAAACTGGGAAAGGAAGCTTTCTCTTTCTGGGTGTTGGATGCTTTGCAGTGCCCTCTGGGACAGATAGTTAGAGAATACTTCCCTCCACAGTTATTTTTGTTACAACGATTTGTAGTGAAGTGATAAGTTATGCCCTTGAGACTGGAGCTGTAAAGTATCTGGGAGCAGTATTTTGTTTTCCTTTCATGACTGGTGAAGCAGTTTACTGTACAGGAGAGCTCTGGTGGAAGGAAGGGCAAGCAGGCTGCCTTTTCAAACTTCTCACCATTGGGCTCGGCAGGAGCTGGTTGCATGTGCAAGGCCACATGTTTCCCATTGCAAATGTGTGTGATGCTCAAGTGGAAACTCTGCAGTAGGTGCTGGAGCACTGCTTTCCTGTTGACTGCAGTAGGATAATGAATAACGCAATCAGTACACTAGCTTCTATATTATTTATTTTTATATTAAATTCACATTACTTTACCATGCCCTCTCCTTGTCAGTTTGGAATATGCTGTAGGCAAGGAACTTACTGTCAGCTTCCAAAATTAAATATCATTAAGATGAATGGAGTAGTCTGTAGCTCTCGAAGCTGTTATTTGAGGACTTGTATAAGCCCTGTCATGCTGCTACATTTGCTCATGTGTACTTTTCCAAATTTCCTTTTGTAAGGAGGAGAATTAAAAGCAGCTTTTAGATAAATACAGTTTTAAAGGCAAGGACTTTGAGCCAAGGCAGAAGATTAATTCAGAAAGAAGGCATACATTGAGCCTGACTAATAACTTGTGGGGATGTCGCACAATGGGAGGTTCACAACATGAAAACTCCCTGGCAGACCACTTCTGACAGCCTAATGCAGCTGATTTTGGTTACTAACTTAATTTGGAAGAGACAGGATTCACCCAAGGACATAGACAGGCTACTTTTGAGCATGAGCATGTGCCCTTGTACAGTTAGTTTTCCAAGTATACGGATTAGGAGTATTTCATGTGTTTAATGTAAATGTACAACTAAATAATGTACTTCATCTAGTATTCATTATATGGATACCATTAATGCACAGCCACCTGCAAATGAGAAGCTATGTTTTTACTCCATGTATGCCTATCTTGCCCCAGTATGAACAGCAAGTCAGGATATCAGGAAAAAGTCAGCTCAAAACATTTTAGAAGGTGGTTGGTCAGTAGGATGGGGACATACCTAGGTTTCATTTGTAGGCCTGTACAGTCAAAAGCTTGATGGATTTACATTCTTACCTATACTTGTCACATACTGTTATATACTGAGAATCCTTGTGTGCTTTGTGTGATATTAAGCTGGTAGTTTGTCTGGGGCAAAGGAGGAAGGAAAAACACATTGAAGCGTTTACCTAAGCTTATCTTGCAAGCTTGACACTGTATACATACTTTCTTTCAAAAGCATCTTGTTTCATGCATATTCTAGGAAAAAAAAAA